>CAUYQV010188306.1:0-12167 GCA_963574575.1 Galagoides demidoff
CTCCAACTCCTGGGCTCAAGCGAGTCTCCTGCCTCCGCCTCCCAAGCAGCTGGGACCACAGGCGCCTGCCACAACACCTGGCCGTTTTTTGGTTGCAGCCACCATTGTTGTTTGGCGGGCCCGGGCTGGGGATTCAAACCCGCCACCTTAGGTGTACGTGGCTGGCGCCTTAGCCCATTGAGCCACAGGCGCCGAGCCTATCATTGTTGTTTTAATTATATTAACGTTTTACTATCAGATTTTATCCTTTTTTTTTTTTTTTATGACAATGTCTCAAGCTGTCCCCCTGGGTAGGTGCTGTGGTGTCATAGCTCATGGCAACCTCCACCTCTTGGGCTCAAGGGATCCTCTTACCTCAGTTTTTCTCTTTTTAGTAGAGATGGGGTCTTGCTTTTGCTCAGGCTGATCTCGAACTTTTGAGTTCAAGCAATCCACTTGTTTCTGCCTCTCAGAGTGTGAGGATTACAGGCGTGAGCCACCATGCTGGCCAAATTTTATCTTTTTAAATGAATCTTTTCTTTTTTTTCCTGAGACAGAGTCTTACTCTGTCATCCTGGGTACAGTGCTGTGGTGTCATCATAGCTTACAGCAACCTCAAACTCTTGGGTTCAAGTAGTCCTCCTGCCTTAGCCTCATGATTAGCTGGGACTTCAGGCACACACCACAATGCCCAGCTAGTTTTTTTTTTAGTAGAGATGGGGTCTCACTTTTGCTCAAGCTAGTCTCAAACTCCTGAGTGCAAGTAATCCACCTGCCTCGGCCTCCCATAGTGCTAGGATTATGGGCATGAGCCACTGCATCTGGCCCTTGATCTAAGCATTCCTGTTTTCCGTGGGGTTGGCAGCATTTTTCGTGTGCAGCCATAATGTGTACGTTCTCAATTTCATTTTGAGAGGCATTGCTGAAACTGTTAAGTAACATGGGCCCCTGTAAACTTGTTTTACCAAATCCTTCTTGTATATACATATTCTGACAGTTTTAAGGATTCAGAACTAACAGTATTCTATTCATTCTGTTAATGTTACCTTCTAACTTTCTGCTGTACTTACTCACTATCCCCCTCCATTTATGCATCCCTGTTTCAGTTTCTGCAGGCACATCTGTGAAGCAAGAGTTTCTTTGACAAATAGATATATAAAGCTTCCTGTATAGTTTTTTTACTTGAACAATAGAACCCTGAAGAATGTCAGTCAGAGTTTCCCTTTAAACATAGTTTCTAACAAAAATAAAACAGAAGAGATTTAATATACATCAATAAGCATCTGTTAAGACTCTAGGTATACTTTGGAGCAATACGAAAGATGATGACATAGTTTCTGCTCTTGTAAACCCTATGGCATAAATGAGGGCCCTAATATGTACATAGTTGAGGAAATAAAAGTTAAAAAGACTGGTAAGAGGTATGTAAAATAATGGGAAATTGTATCAGAAAGGGTAAAAGGCAACTGCTGAGTCTGATTTGGTATGTGGCATATTTTTCAGTTCTTAGGCAAGAGGAGAATAGTAATAATAGTTAGCATTTGCTTTTTTAATTTTACTTTTACATATTATTCTGTTAAGCCAGATTTTTATTAGTCACAGGCATGCTTGATTATTTTCTTATCTATAATTTAAGTTAAATGTCTTTCAGAGGCTTGTGATTAGCTTGTTGAATTAATTGTATCTCTTGTTTAGCCATCTTTGGGCCCGAATTTCAACCAACACAGTGAGAAAATTGGTATAAATGATTTCTAAAGGTTCCTTTTAGCTCATGTTCTGTGGAAAGCAAAATTAATCTCTGATCAATCAGTGTGCAGATATTTCTTTCCCATCTGGTTTCTTAAGAAAATTAAGAAAACTGGCCAGGTACAGGGTGGCTCATGTCTGTAATCCCAGCACCTTGGGAGGTTAGGGCCAGAAGATCATTTGAGGTCAGAGGTTTAAGACCAAACTGAGCAATGTAGCCAGTTTTTTCTACAAAAAATAGAAAAGTTAGCCAGATGTGGTGGCGTGTGCCTGTAGTCCAAGCTGCTTAGGAGACTAAAGCAAGATGATTGCTTGAGCCTGGGAGTTCAAGGTTGCAGTGAGCAAGAGACACTACTACACCCTAGCCCAGGCAACAGAGTGAGACCCTGTCTCAAAAAAAAAGAAAGAAAGGAGTTTTTTTTTTTTTTTTTTTTTGAGACAGAGCCTCAAGCTGTCCCCCTGGGTAGAGTGCCATGGCATCACAGCTCAGAGCAACCTCCAACTCCTGGGCTCAAGCGAGTCTCCTGTCTCAGCCTCCCAAGTAGCTGGGACCACGGGCACCCGCCACAACGCCCGGCCATTTTTTGGTTGTAGCCATCATTGTTGTTTTGGTGGGCCTGGGCTGGGGATTTGAACCGGCCACCTTAGGTGTACATGGCTGCCGCCTTAGCCGCTTGAGCCACAGGCACCGAGCCAAGAAAGGAGTTTTTTTTAAAAGAACTTTCAAAGGCTTTAAAAATTTTTGTTGATTATTATACCTTTGATGCAGTCTAAATCATGATTCCCTTTTCACCCGGGTATTCTTAAACCTGGGATGGTTTAAGCTTTTGCTTTATTAAACTTTATAGACTCTTACATAGTAAATATAACAGTTCTAAATTTTCCATTCATGTTAATATCCTTTCAAAAAAGAAGAGCAGAAAGGAAAAAAAAGTACTTTCCTACTCTTTTCTTCATTATTAAATGACTCCAAGAAAACTTAGGAATAGGTTTCAGATAAAAGGAAATGAAATTTGTTTGAAGTAAAGGTGAAATCTTAACTAAAGGAGACAGATTTCTTTTTTTTTCTTTTTAAAATTGTAGATGACTGAATGATTTAAGAATTAATATTAAAAGAGGATTTCCCTGGAAAAGGCTTAGATACATTTCTGCTTTTTTTAGCTATAGAAATTTTAAATTCAAGATCAATGAAATTAGAAAAAGATAATTAATGATTTAAATTTAGAACATAAAAGATTGTGTAGTTTCTAAAATGTGAATACATTTTTATCATGCAATTATACAGTGTGAATGAAAATTAATATGTAGGCTTGGCACCTGTAGCATAGTGGTTATGGTGCCAGTCACATACACCGAGGCTGGCCAGTTTGAATCCAGCCTGGGCCTGCCAAACAACAATGACAACTACAACCAAAAAATAGCCAGGTGTTATGATGGGTGCCTATAGTCCCAGCTACTTGGGAAGGTGAGGCAAGAGAATCGCTTAAGCCCAAGAATTGGACTGCCTCAGCACTCTACCAAGGGCCACGTAACAAGACTCTGTCTCAAAAAGAAAAAGAGAAGAAAATTAATATGTAGAATGTATGCCTTTGGGGGGTATTTTGTAGATTTTGAGTATAACTGTTCAAATAATATTGAAAGTACTTTTTCTGTTGTGTATTTTATTTGCTGATATTGATATTTTTCTGTTCTTTTTTAGAAAACTTTCTAATTTTTATATAATTTTTTAGAAAACATTTTAAAGTTACTATTGTTTCACCCTTCTTGAGCCAGGAGCTAAGTAGAGATTGCGGTTGGAGCATTCTAAATCAGTAATAGGTTTGCAGATAAGTATCAGACTTGAATTGTGACCTAAGCAAGACTTGGGAGACCAAGTAATTAGGGTTAGTTGATGTTCTATGAAAGTCTTTGTAAAGCCAAAAATCTGTGGATGAAGCCAAGCTTAGGCTCTCTGGTGTACTTGGGTAACAGAGTTCGGAGTGTGGTTTCGATGGGTTCTTTGGGGTGCTTGCTTTTGGCCCTTGATTACTTATTTCCCCCCAATAATGGTGACTGCTTCTGAGGTTATTTGAGGAATTGTAGGTACTCCAAATGTGGTTGGTGAACCAGCCACATCAGCATCATTTCACAGCTTGTTGGAAAAGTAGAATCTCAGGTCCGTCCCCATCTCAGACCTTACTGAATCAGAATCTCTACATGATATGTATACACATTAAAGTTTGAGAAGTACCCATACCAACAGATTGATAAGAATAGAGATAGAGCTCATTGAGAGGAGTTTACAGTATTAAGTGAAAAAGACTGGGAAGGCGAAACACCAACTTAAAAAGACAGGTCAAAACAGAAACAAAGGAAAGCTTCACCTAGCCTTTTAGAGAATGTAGAATACATTTGTGCTAACTCTGATCCACAAAGAGTGCCTCCTACAAACATAATGTTGAGACATGTTATAAGACATGGACGGGGTGGGTAATAGTCATGTTAGCTATGGGTTTGATTAGATGATGATAAATACTTGTCATCTCTGGTTTTGAAGATTGTTGGGTCATCATATATTCCGGCCTCTTTCCCCTCCTCTGCCCTTGTCTATAGTCCTGGTATAGATGAATACAACTACTGCTCCTCTGGGAATCTTCTGCTATAATAGGTAATAACCGTACGCAGAAATCTGATTTGTTTTCATCAAGATCAGCCATGTTGCTTAGAAAGACGCTGTGTACTCTCTTCTCCCCACACTGACAGGCTGAAGATTGCCCTAACAATATTATTTTATGAGTAAGGTTTAATCTTTTTGGGTAATCTGTCATTTTATATTGCTTAACCTTGCTGCTGCTCAGTTTTCTCATCTGAAAAAAAATATGACAGTGTTGGGCATGAACTGTAAGGTCTCTTCTCTTAAAATTCTGTGGATTTCTATTTCCTTTTGCCATCTGAAGAAAGCAACTGGATCCGTAAGATTCTACCCTACTTAAGAACTGCATATAAGAAATACAGTTTTTAAAATTGATTATTTCATTTCATGATCTTTTTGTTAATTTCTCTGATCTCAACCTTTCATGGATGGTTAAAGTAGAGAGAGAACTTTAATGATCACTTTGCCTTTGGTTGTTCATTACCATTTCCCCATTCTCATCTTCGCAAGAGTAACCTTACTAAATCCCTGTTTTTGTTGGGTTACGGAAACTTGTCTAGAGTTTTGGAGAATATAGTCAAGACATTTCTTCTTGGCAGTCCAGGCCTGTGAGAACTGACCATAAGTATGTAATTTTATTTTCCTCTGTTCTTCAATTTGAACATGTTTTTCCTGCCAGGCCAAGTTCTTTCCAGTCCTATATATGATATTCTTTTCCTAACCTAATTTCCACACAGCATTTTAAAATCACCTTCTGTCCTTTTCTTTCTGAGACCACAGTTTTTTTTATAAAGCACTAACTAAGGACTTATCTCTGTTGACCTCTATTTTTATGAGAATGTTTTGTTACTTAACTTTTCATATATTTAGCTTTTCTTAAATAAGGAACTCCTTGAGGTTAGGTTAGTGACTATGCCTTTTCATGATTTTTATATCCCTTTCAGATATTATGCATGTAGTGGATACACAGTAATTCTTTTTTTGAAAGGTATAGTAGATATTTGTAGTTTGCTTTGTTGTTGAAATTGCTGATAGAAAGCAGTAACTTTCTTTGGAAACTGAGAGATTCAATGGCATCAGTGAATAAGAAGGTATAAATAGGAGATAACAATGTTAGAGGCTATATTACAAAAGAAATATAATGGAAAAGGTATGCAGGTTATTTGAGGTCTGTTTTGTTTATCTGTGGTGTCAGATATTGCAAAAATTATGCACAGCCTTTTTTGGGGGCTCATCAGCTTTCATTAGTGTTTATATGTTTAACGTGTGGCCCAAGACAACTCTTTTTCCAATATGTGGCAGAAAAAAGATTAGACACCCCTAAGTGCTTTTATTTTACCTATAACTTTTTTCTAACATAACTTTTTGCCAGAACATCTATATTTTGTGCTCCTTCTTGGTAATGTAACAGAGGAAAAGGAATTTCCAATTATCAGAATATAGTGTAGACTAGAAAGATTAGAAGCATTAGAGTACGGAGTTGTGATTCTGGTCTAGCATCTTCCACTGTTTTTCTTACCACAGACAAACACCCATCCTTCTGAACATCCTTTATTCATTTGTAATAAATAACTTCACATTTGGGCGAGGTAAGGAATAAAGATGAAATGATAAGGTATGAATTAAGACAGAAGAGACTATTCTGTTATATGTCTGTCCACAGGTATAACATTAAAATACCTTACTAAACATTTTTACACTCTTAAAAATTTCCCTTAAATTTAAGCTCTTTGTGATACAGAGCTATATTTCTTCTTTATAGCATCTAGCTCAGCACCTCATGAAGTGAGATGTTAAATAAGCATGTTTTTTAAACATTCAAGAACTGCACATTAAATCAATTTTAAAGATTATTACAGTATCTAGTCCAACTGCCACTACTGCCAACTTTTCCAAGTGTTTTCAAGAAATGAAAAGTCTCTTTTTAAAATGAACTACCACCATTTCAGGAATACTGAAATTAGTATTCTCTTGCTAAACTTAAAAACAAAACAAAATTGGAAGCATTTAGAATTTCTGCTTTTAGAAAATTTTATAAGTGGTAGTTTTCCCAGTTGTAAAGTAACACTGATTTATCCAGGGAATTTCTCTCCCTAGATTTGCCCGTTTTTTTCTTCCTCCTCTTCCCCTTATTTCTGCTTTCTCTCACTGTTTCTGACTGAACACCAGTAACCTGCTGGGCCACAGTGATCATAGAGATGAATAAGGTCCCCCTCCTGTTTTTCAGGAGCTCTCTGTCTAGTGATACTGGTCTGCACAGGGACTTGAAGTCTCAAAAATTGTGTTTTAATAACATGGTGTTTGATCAGGATATTTTGTCTTCCTCTCAAAAATGTTTCCTCAGTATTCTGATAAATTTTTTTATAGCAATACGGTCTGCTCTAAGTATATAACAAGGCTTTGGGTCTCTTGTCATCCTCTGTATCATTGATGTTTTAAAATACTGCCTGGTTATAAATGCCTATTGTAGGGAAAAGTAAAAGCCAAGATAGAAGTTGAGATTATTTTTTAATTGTGTGTGATACTGAAATATCCCTTCCTATATTCACTCATCGTTTTTGGTCTTTTGCATCTCGCAGACTGTTTCCCACATATCAGGTGTTCAAATATTTGAGGAAAAATTCCTTTCTCCTATAAATAGTCTCTTAAGTAACCTCAGTTTTAATAATTATTGATTATATGATGACGTTTCTTAATTTTTCACCATTATTGGTAATTTTTCTGGTTGAACTTTAATTTGCCCATCCCTCTTAAAACACATAGTGTATGTTTGTAACATTAAAGGACTGTAGTTTCATGATGAGATAAAATGGCTTGTGCCACCCCTGCCCCCCGCTTTGTCCTTTATGACATTGCTTTTTGGTTCTTCTCCTTCTAAATTACTTTTGAGCTGTCTAGGGTAAATATAAAACTGTGATTGATTGTTGGCCTATTTATCCATTTGTTGCAAACTTACATGATAGCTGTACAGTTCTGAACTAAATTATTGCTCTAGAAACTATATCAGCTCATTAATTTTTCTTTTTAAAATATTGTTTTTAATGTTAGGATTTATTTACTTGCAACTTTTTTCTTCTTCTTTTTGATTTTCTTTATTTTTAATTTATTTTATTTTATATTGCAGACAAACAGAAACTTCCTCCTTTCATCTTTCCATCCTCTGATTTATGATAAATTTAGTTTCCTTTGGCCTGGCATTTGCTTCAGCAGGCAGCCTTCCTTCAAGTACCTCCCTGATTGATGTATAATCTTTGATATCTTCCATTAGCCTCCAGGATCACTAAGTTCAAGGCCCCCTTGGAACCTAAGGAGCCCTGCCGAGGAGCTGAAGGCCTTCAGAGTCCTTGGGGTGATTGACAAGGTAATTCTTCAGTGTCTCTTCAAGAGTTCAGTCATAAATCGACTGCATGCTGACATTCTGTCTTTGAAGCTTTGGATCTTAAGGATATGAAACAAAAGGAGAAAATGACTCAAATGCATCTACACTTTAAAATAACAAAAGCGGAAGAGGAAAAAGCTTTTATCTAAGCAATTCATGTAAGGTCATGCAAAATATATTTGAGCTAAAGGAGAAGGCGCATATTTGTTGGCAGTCAGTGGAGTAAGAGGTTTGGTTTTATGGAAGTGTTACAGTAGGGTAAAGACACTTTATTTTGGTTAAACTTTTGAGTTAGTGGTTGTTCAGCTTTAACCGATATAGTCATTCTAATGGTCAAAAAGAAAAAATGGCTTTCGTAATAGCTACATTTATTGAGTACCTACTACGTGTCACACTTTATATTCAGCATTTTATAGAAAATGACTTACTTAATCCTTCTTACATTTTTTATTATTTGTATCTCAGTAGGAAAGTGGTGCTTAGAATAAGTTAAATAGCTTGCCTAGAAGTCACACAGCTAATTTAGGGTAGTGCTGGGGATTTAGACATCAATCTTTGTGACTCCAAGAGCTATGCTTTTTACATACACTAATAGTCCCTACACACACATACTTTTTTTATATTTGGAATACAGATGCTGAGCTCACAGAGATAACTGCCATTGAGTACCGGCAAATTTGGCGATACCTCATATTTGCTAGGTATTGACAGTATTTGGTCTGTCAGGTAGCTCACAAATGTAATTTTAAGACCATAGGCAATAAATCATGCTTTAAAGATATTTGCTCAGTCACCACTTTATCATTCAAAGCAAAAGCAATTAATTTAGGCCTTTTTCACCATTAAACATCTTTAATGAAGCAACTTAATATTCGTTGAGTACTTCTTGTGTTCTAAAGAATACGTGTGATTCCATGCTAAAATTGAACACTATGCAACCTATTTCTGACAATTTAGATAGTAGCTAATAGTTTCAGGTATTCCAAAGGGAACATGAAGTTGGATGTTATGTGAAACTGACAGTGTCTTATTAAATCTTTACAAGCATCATATTTCTTACATTTATATGACTGAAGTTTGAACATAAAGTAATCTAGACAGTGTGAGTTATCTTTTTAAAAAGCCTAAAATATTCCCATAACTGTGTTTGCTCTGGCTTTTCCAAATTGGGGAACATTCTGTTTGACAGCAGATGAAAACAAAATAGTAATAGAGGCTGGGTGCAGTGGCTCACACCTGTATCCACGCACTCTGGGAGACTGGGGCAGGAGGAGTTTGAGACCAACCTGAATGAAAATGAGACTCAGGCATGGTCGCACAGCTAGCTATGCAGGAGGCTGAGGCAGGAGGATCGCTTGAGCCCAGGAAATAGAGCTTGCACTGAGTTAAGATGATGCCACTGTACTCTAGCCAGGGAGATGGGGAGACTGTCTCAAAAAAAAAAAAAAAAGTAGTTGAGCAGTTCCTCAGTTCTTGGATTTCTGTGCAGGCAAGTATACCTTCTTGATGTACAGTGTCTGCTCCTTCTCTTAGATCTATTTCTTTTGACAAAGTGTGACCTTTCATTGCTATGCTGTAGGTGTGAACAAGTCACGTTGAAGTCCTGGAAATAGCTCTGCGTATCACAGGTTTGTCTAAAGAAGGGCTTTTGACAGTGGAAGAATTCCTAAATTCTGTGCTGATGCCTAATTTGATTATGTCTTAACTCTGTTTACTGAGAAGTGTGTTTGGTGTTTAGAAGGTGACATTTAACTTTTCTTAGAAGAGATAAGGAAATACGTATTTTGGGAATTAGTAAGCTTTGTAAACACTTTCAAAGTTTATAACTTGGACTTACTTGTAAAAACAGGAGTACATAGATTTTTAAAAATTTGAATTATTTTTTCGTGTTCATTGTTCTGAGGAATACCTAAAATTTAGGTTTTAGACACTTGAACTATAGAAGAAAAGTGTTGCATAAATTTTTTTAAAAAAGCAAAATACATAGGATATATTGATCAAGCTCCTATAGAACACAGTTTGATTCTGTTTCATTATACTATTTTTTCTTCATGAGTTATTTCAAATGTTATCCATCACCTTAGGAAAATGCAGTTCTGAACTGAACTGTATTAGGATTTTACAAGCTTGTCTATAGAAAGTAAACAAAACATTTGTTTATTAATACATAGATGGTAAGCTTCATAAAACAAGGTAGTGTCTCTGTTGCTCAGCATCATATTCTCAGCACCTGAAATCATGCTTGGCACATACTGGGAGCTCAATAAATCTTTGTTGAATCAATGAATTTAAACTTAAATGATTTTAAATATATGTAGAGGGACACCTACTGGTGTAATGTGAGACTGCTATTTAGTACCGTTGTATGAGGTGACTATTCAGAAGGTGTTTATCTAGAGGGACAGTAATTCAATAGTTATATGTTGGTCTAGTATTCAGAGGAAAGCAAATACATTTCTGTTCTTTATTTGGGATTATGAAATCCCCTATTAAAGTAAATATGCAACAAGGAGTTTAAGCATTGGCATTCTTGGAACATCAGTAAGCTGGTGTGCATACAGAAGCAAAAGTGATGAGGCTTGTGAAGGCTCTCGCTCCTGTGATCTGAAGAACAGCTGAAAACAAGGAGGTGTTTGATAAGGACATGTGTGGTCTCCAGATAGGTGAGGGCTGTCCTAGATAGAGGAACTATGTAACAATTTATTCAAATCTTGCGGGCGATAGCGGCAAGAACAGCAGGTGCAAACTATGATCATCTCAGGCAAACCGTGATATGTATAGTTTTCTTATGAGAAAGGTATTGAGGGGAAAGGCCTGCTTGTTAATATCTGCCACAGGATACAAGTAGAGCCAACTGAACACAAATTCAAGGGAAACCGATTTTTGCTCAGGATTACTAGAAATACCTTTCAAGAATTAGTATATTGACCAAAGGTGGACTAAATTCTTTTAGATCTTCTGAGTTTCTTGTCATTAGAGATATTTAAGTAAAGGCTGAAAGATCAATCATTAGTGGGGAGGTTATAGAGAGAATTCAAGCATTGGATGGATTTTTACCTTAGGTAAGTTTTAACAATGTCTTTTGTTTTTTTGAGACGGAGCCTCAAGCTATCCCCCTGGGTAGAGTGCTGTGGCATCACAGCTCATAGCAATCTCCAACTCCTGGGCTCAAGCAAGTCTCCTGCCTCCGCCTCCCAAATAGCTGGGACCACAGGCGCCCGCCACAACACCCGGCCATTTTTTGGTTGCAGCCGTCATTGTTGTTTGGCGGGCCCGGGCTGGGGATTGGAACCCGCCACCTTAGGTGTACATGGCTGGTGCCTTAGCCGATTGAGCCACAGGCGCCGAGCCTTAACAATGTCTTTTAAGCCCCCAGATTTCTTTGGACATAGTCTTTGTTTAGCAATAGCAGGGAAAAGTAGAAATCAGTGCAAATACTGTGGTAGGATGAGGAGGATGGATTACTGTTATTTTTATATAAGTTTTTACAGATGTAGGTATAATTCTTTGATGTGCATGTGGTATAAGTATATGGTATGTGTTTATGTTTGTATGTGTATGTGGTAATTTGCAGTTGAGTCTAGATTAGTGGTTTGGCTAATAGTAGGATGTCTAAGTACCAGGAAAGTAGAGGAAGTTCATTATTGTATAATTTATTTATAAAAAGGATAAAGAAGCCCATAGTTTTATAAACAGTAATATACCAATGTCCGTTTCTTGGTTTTGATATAGCTGTATGTTAGGATTATATAAGATGGCACCATTGGGGGAAGCTGGGTGAGGGATACATGATGAGACTCTGTACTGTTTTTGCAACTTCTGTGAGTTAAAACAATTTTGTTTTTCGTAAAAAAGGCTGGGAGAACACTGAATTGAACACTGCTGGGGTAATGATACCAAGATTTGATTTCCTTATGGCTAGTTAACTCCATGGTTTGTGTGTAGCCAGAGAGCCAGTCTGTGTGTGGGCGAGTGTATGGTGTTCACAAGGAAGACCGGTGCAGACTGTATAGCTAGATTGCTCAAATTGACTGCCGATCTGTGAAAAATGACTTATATATGTTGCTGAAAGATGCTACATACTTTGTAAACCTATTATTATTTATTAGGTCAAGTGCTTTGGGATTTTGTAATCAAGATAGCTTCCCAATTGTATCTGACATTCCACAAGAAGAATTCTAAGGTTTACTTGCTATTGCAAAAAATGCAGAAGTTTCCATTAGCTAAAATATCATTGAGAAAATTTATGGAGATTGTTCAGATAAGTAAATGTTGCAAGATTGGTTCTTACTTTTTTTTTTTTTTTTGAGACGGAGCCTCAAGCTATCCTCCTGGGTAGAGTGCCATGGCATCACAGCTCATAGCAACCTCCAACTCCTGGGCTCAAGCGAGTCTCCTGCCTCTGCCTCCCAAGTAGCTGGGACCACAGGC
>CAUYQV010188307.1:0-42136 GCA_963574575.1 Galagoides demidoff
TGAAATAGAAAATAAAACAGGCCAGGTGCAGTAGCCCATGCCTGCCATGCTAGCACTCTGGGAGGCCTAGGTCAGTATATTACTTGAGCTCAGGAGTTCCAGACCAGCCTGAGCAAGAGTGAGACCCCCCCTTCTACTAAAAATAGAAAAACTAGCTGGACATTGTGGCACGTGCCTGTAATCCCAATTACATGGAAGGCTGAGGGAAGTGGATCACTTGAACCTAAGAGTTTGAGGTTGCTATGAGCTATGCACTCTACTCAGGGTGAAGGAGTGAGATTCTGTCTCCAAAAAAAAAGGGAAAGAAAATAAAAGAAAACAGAACAAGAAAATGAACCATCCTATTTCCCAGAGCAGTTTAGGCACACTTGTTCCTAAGAGCTTTGAAATGAACCAGATGCCCCTGCTGGCTCAACGCTCCCTTCCTTCAGTTTCTCCATCCCCCCTCTTGCTTGCTCTACACCAGCACTGCCCAACAGCACTTTCTGTGATGGTAGAAACATTCTGTATCTGCTGTCTGTTATGGTAGCCACTAGTGTGCCTGTTGGGCACTTAAAATGTAGTCAGGGTGACTAGAATGGAAATTAACCTACATTTAAACAGCCAGCACAGGTCCCAGTGCTTGGTGTGGTTACTGGTATTAGAATAGTGTTTCAACTAAAGACCTTCAGATGAGTTAGCCATGGGAGGATTTCAAGGGACAGCTGATGATGTGGAGTAAGGAGAATTGAGTGAAGGAGGAGGGTATCCTTGTGGCATGGCCAAAGGGGGTTCACATGGAATTAGAATCGGCAACACGGTAATGTCAGAGGAGAAGGCTTCTGGGATTCTATAACTAAAACTGTCCACCAGCAAATCAGGACAGGTCCCTGAGTTCTCGTGGGGGGACATCCAGGCTATGTAATACCCATCCTGTGAGGACATCTCGGCTATGCAATAAAGCACAGACATTGTTTCTGTCCTCAAGTATCTCCCAGTCTAATCAGAGAAATGAACAAGACAGTGAAGAATATACGATTGACCTAAACACAAGTGAGTGTTGCAGGAGATGGGAAAAGGATGGATTCCAGACTGTATAGAGCATAAGGTTATTTTAAAATGTGGCGCTTATGTACGTGAGAAAACTTATTGAAGAACAAGAAAGCCACACTCTTTTCTGATTTAGGATTGGTCTTGGCCAAGGTAATAGTCTGAGAAGGTGAATCAGGTGAGGAGGAAAAGGGGAGGCTCTTGGGGCCTGAATGAAGATTATGGGGTGAGGTTAAAGACACGTCAGGTTGAGCCTTTACTCATTACATGAATACTGAATGTCCGGCACTGTATAGGCCCCATTTGTGCACACAAAGTTCTGGACAGAGTTCTGGATTCAGGGAGATTAATTGAAGGACTGGTGAACCAGCCCTACGAAGACCAGATGAATAGCTATGCAAAGCAATCTGCTAATAAAGTGTACAGGGGGCAGAGCCAGGGAGACCCCCCAGCTTCAGAGCAGGAGAGACCCGTGTGGGTTGGAGAGGCCAGGGCACAACAGAGCTTGGGCTGGGCCTTGAAGAGTTTGTGTGGATGGAAAGGAGGGAGAAGAGAAAACAGTTTGAAGGGGCCCTCCAGAAAGACTGGAGAGGCTGGCAGTTCAGAAGTTAAGGTGGTCAGAAGGGTGTGCTTGACCCAGACGACCACTGTGCTAAGTCAGAAACACAAGGTTAATGGGGCAACCTTGGAAAATGCATTTTCTTGACAAATAAAGATGTGTTAAAACAGGGTGAGGCTGGGAGGCCAGGCGGGAGGGGTTAACTGTGGCAAAGGCTGTTTAGGCCTGAGCTTTTTGCCACATTGTGTGGACTGAAAAACAAAACTGCTCAGCTCTGACAGCTACTGTGTGCCTTTGAAAGCCATGTCTGAAGTTCATTTTATAAGTGAGTTGCCACCCAGACCACTGCAGAAATTTCAGATGGGGCTTAAGAGATTAAACCCAACATCTCCTTTATGCTCAGTAATTGAAAGAAAGATTCTGAAACCATGGTTACCATAGAGGACTAAAATTAAGATCAAAGGTGATGATTTCAAATCCAAGGAAACAGAACAGGTTCAAGCTAGCGTTCACATTTATGCTTTGTATAGGCTATCTGATTATCTTTGGCAAATGCATCCTTTTATGAGGCAATCTCAGGAGACAGCGTAGAGGTTCATGCAGCCCTGAAGCTGAGTGCGGAGCCTCAAGGCCTGCTGGGCTAAAAGGAAACTAGGTTTTTGGAAGGGGTATGAGATTTTTAGACATGATTTTTACCTAAACTGGATGGTTCTTGTTGCCACTGGTGGACCTAGTTGGGTGAAAAGCTTGCAATGTGAGGGCAAAAATGGTTGCTGTTAAAAAGATAAAAGAAAGCCCAAGAGACTTAAGAATAAAGATTTTCCTATAAGAGGCCAGTTCTTCAAGGTGTTCTTTGGGACAGGGAGCTCCGTCTTGTAGTCATAATGAGGATTGAGGCTGTTGTAGAGTGTCCTAGAATAAGTGACCGGAAGTACAACACGATGGGGCTAATTCTTTTTTTTTTTGAGACGGAGCCTCAAGCTATCCCCCTGGGTAGAGTGCCATGGCTCATAGCAACCTCCAACTCCTGGGCTCAAGCGAGTCTCCTGCCTCCACCTCCCAAGCAGCTGGGACCACAGGCGCCTGCCACAACGCCTGGCCATTTTTTTTGGTTGCAGCCATCATTGTTGTCTGGTGGGCCCAGGCTGGGAATTCGAACCCGCCACCCTAGGTGTACGTGGCTGGCGCCTTAGCCGATTGAGCCACAGGCGCTGAGCCGATGGGGCTAATTCTTATTATGCAAGGGGGGTGCTGGCCTGCATGGAATGTTGGTGCTACAGGAAGGAGGGGTTTGGCCTTTCCATCATGAATGAGCAAAGCCGTGCCAGGCCTAAATCCCTTGTTCTTCAAAGGGAATGCAGTGTAAAGCAATATGCTAGTAAATGGGGGGCGGCCTTGAGAATTCCCACTGCTGACCTCCCTCCCAGGACTGACGTGAGACAGCGCAGCTCTCCTGTGTTCCCTAACATCCTATGCCTGCAGCTTGCTCTGAGGTGGCCCCTCTGTGTGTCACGAACCAGATCCGAGAGAGGATCCAGGCTGTGAGACTGTCCTGTGAGTGGGGTGGGTGGGGGTGGGATGTCGGGGAGAGTTGAACTGAGTGAAAAGAAAGGGCTGAGAGGGATGAGAGCTTCTGAACACAAGGGAGGAAAGGTAAAACTGGAAAAATTCTTTGTCCCTTTTAGAGAAATCATTGTATTAATAATTAAAATTTTAAAACATACAGATTTAGATTCTCTCATATCACTGGTCAAGTGGTCTCTTTATCTATCTATCTGACAGAGCTGTACTCCATCACTCACTCACAATCTATCTATCCATCTATCCATCTATCTGAAAGAGCTGCACTCGTCACCCCAAGTAGAGTGCAGTGGTATAATCATAGCTCACTGCAACCTCAAATTCCTGGGCTCAAGCGATCTTCCTGCCTCAGCCTCCTGAGTAGCAGGGATGGCAGGCATACACCACGCCTGGCTAATTTTTCTATTTTCAATAGAGATGGGATCTTGCTCTTGTTCAGTCTCACCTTGAACTGAGCTCAAGCAATTCTTCTGCCTCAGCCTCCCAGAGTACTAGGATTGTACGTGTAAATCACTGTGCTTGGCTAGTTTCCCTCCCTTTTAAAGGCATTTTTGTGGAAGAGAGCATATGTTCAAAAAAGAGCATAGCACACAAAAGCACAGTTTAACAAAGTGAACATCTGTGTAACCACCAATGAGGTCAAGAAACAGGACATTGCAGCATCCCGCAACCCTCACATGTCCATCCCCAACCATGTGCCCTTTTTCCCCCCGTCTTGGAGGTAACCACTATCCTGACTCTCAGCACAAACACTTCCTTGTATTTCTTTATGAGGTTACCAGCTATGCACACATCACAACAATACACTCCGTCCAATCTTTGATCTTAGAGTAACACTGTATGTATTCTTTTTTGTTTTCCTTCTTTCACTCAACATTGTACATTGTAAGGTTCACCCACATTGATGTGGATAGCTGTGATTCTTTTATTTCTATTGCTGTATAATATTCCATTGTATAACTATTTCATAATTTATTCATCCATTCTACCAGGAATGGCCAGTTGGGTGTTTCTCTTTCCTTTTTGAAAGCATTGCTTTTCAGCAGGGCTGGCTCTCTTTCAGCAATGATCATGCCAACAAATTAATGAACTGAAGTTCAGAGACTTTCTAGAATGTAATGAAGATCAGTCACGGAGAAAGTGTCATTGATCAATTTCCAAGTAAGACAATGCATATCCAGGAAAACAGAAGTATTAATGACAACCAAGAGAAGCCTGAGTTGCTTACTAGCTCTAACTTTTGTCAGCATTTGGGAAACAGTCCTTTGCATTATTGCATTCAGGTCAACAAATTACTGAACAATAATTTAAACTTTTCTTGTTGGTGGGTCTTATGAATTTCTGCAGACTCACTATGCCAATCCTTTACTGTTGTGTGCATTCTCTAAAATAGCTTTCTCTCGGGATGATCTACTCAGCCAGAAGGTGACAGCAATGAATGTCTTCGTGTTATTTCAGGCTTAGCCTTCAGAATGAGAATCAGCTAAAAGTGGAAAGGAATTTAATGTATGCATTCATTTATGCCATCACTGACAAAGAGTGATGCCTAGCATCTGTGTGGCATCTGTCATAATAATAATGATAATTGCTAATGATTATAACAACCCCGGCAACAACATGCTGTCATCTCGATATAAAATGATGCCACCAAACCAGAGCCATAGACTAGCTTTTTCGAACTTTTCCTTTTTTTCCTTCTAGGATGGGGGATGTAGGTGTGTTCATCCACCCTTGCTCTCTTGACTAGCCTCTATTAGAAATCTTATCTCAGGCAGGCTGCCTTTGATCACATTTGATCCTGACTCGAAACTGAAAGCTGAAAACAGTTCTCCTGGCAACCTAGAGAGACGCCTGGACCACCTGATAAGGGATAGCTACAAGGGAAGGGCAGAGCAATGATTCTTACCTGCCAGTTTATTTTGGCATCCACAGTGACAACAGCCATAAAATGTGTCTTAATTGAACACCATAAAGCAGTCGGAAAGAAAGGATTTCCTTAAGTGTTTCTCTGGTGAAAAACACTTTGGTGAAGAATTTCACTGCCAGCTCAGACCTAGGTGTCCACCGCCTACTCAACATCCCCCTCACTGGTGCCTCCACCTTCAGTGTGTCCTGGTGACCGTCCATCTGCTCTGCCAGCTCAATTTGTGTTGTCCCAACAGCAGCAACTGTGCCTCCTTTTATTTCCAAATGTGTGTGAGTTTGCACAAAAATGACATGGGGTCACCCTACCCAAAAGAAGATAATGCCCATTGTCCTCTAGCCTACTTCCATGTCCCCAAACTTACAGGGGATGTTCCTTTCTCAGTTATTGGCACCATCATCCTTCCTATGGCTCAAAGCAGCGCAAAAGAATGGCGGTCTTTCCCCACATCTCATGGATTCCACCTCTGAAGCGATTCTCTAACTAAAGGGCTTCTCTCCACATCCCTGCTCGCCTGTGCGACTCCATGCAGCTTCCCTCTGCTACTAGTTTTGCTTCTCTGCGACTTGATTTCCACCCTCTGCGTCACAGTCTGCTTAAATCCCTGCAGCGGCTTCTCCCTGCCCTTAGATGAAGGCCACAGTCTACTGGGCCCATCCCGGCCAGCCTCTGGCTACTCTCTTTGACATTCATGCCATCCTGTCCCTTCCAGGTACCCTGACCCTCAGGGGTAGGAAGCACCATTCCCACTTTCTCTCAGTTGCCGCTCATGCAATTCCTCCAGTCCTCCCTTCAACTAGTGTGCACCTGCAGATTTTAATTTAGTTGTTGCTTCCTCCAAAAGTGTTTTGATCAATTCTGCCTGTTCTCTATTGGAGCACGTAACATGATTTATTCTGATTGCTTTTGTATGGGCGATAAGCTCTGAATATGGAACTATGTCCATTTTACTCATCATTGCATCCTAGTACCAGGCTCAGTGCATAGTACTTTGTTGGTGCTCAAAAAAGATTCACCGGCTCAGGGGCTAACACACAATGCAGGGTATCTGAGCCACAGTATCATGAGCACCTCTGTGCAGTTTGGGTCAGACTCTTCTTTCACCTCCCATAATGAACTCTTTAAGCTATTCATTTGGTACTACACATATAAAACTTACATGATACATGATTTTTTATAGAAACTGTTAGTATCAATAATTCCAAATGAAAGGGGTTGTTATTGTGAGTTGCTAGCAATATAATTTAAGAAAGAAAATGAATCAAGCATAGTAAACACGGTTGTCCTTGAATCAGGGGCTTTGGGATTTTTTCTAATAGAAAACCTGTCCTCTATCCAGGCTCAGCTCCCCCAAGGCTAGGGGTAGATGATCACTCTAGTATCTATCACAACATAAACTCATCTGCTTTCCTAAGTTGAAATCAGAAAGCATTTTTCACAGTTTGTTCACTGTCTAAAGTATACGTACTAAGAAAAAAATCTCTAGGCATATGTGCTACTCCTGCCTGCCTCAGGAACCTGACATTTAGGAAAAGGATGTCAAAGATCTATAAACTTCTGGATAGCTTCAGGCTGGAAGATCTGTACTTGTTCTTAAACTCTTGTCAAGATGATCCAAGATCTCAGAGATATGTGTGAGAGGAAGAGGGCAGAAAATGACCAAATGGTGATTAAAAAATAAGCATTTTGTGGGAGATTACTCTAAAGTCAAGAGATGTTATTATGATAATAATCTTTGTGTTTTGTTATTTGTCTATTTTTAAGACTCACTGACCTTATAGTATCTAATAAACACTGATTTACCCTATGGGCAGTTACTCTAACGTGGAGGAATTTATTTATCATTTTTACCTCTTCTCTTCCAGTTTTAGAAAGAGTACTGGCTTTGGAGTTATTCAGGCCACATAATACTTACTGAGCACCTACTATGCTCCAAGTACCATTCTAGGTGTTGGGCCCTAAGCAGGGCACTCACAAACTCAGGTTCAAATCTGTCACTTTCTGGATGGATGATCGTGGGCAATCTCCAGCCACCTATGTAATGGGTAGTAACCTTTGAAATTGGAATAATAATACTTCTTCCATGCTGGAAGAGGAGGGTGGTGGGATCCATTGGAAAAATGAACACAAAGTAAGTGCAAGAGTGTTTTGACATAGCTAACAAGTGCTTGAGAAATGGTGCCATTTAAAATAACCTGGTGCTGTGGTTCCCTGCAGTGGGTGGGCAAGGCTTGCTCTGTGCCTCGTCAGCTCTACCAGAGGAAGAGTGTGGCTGAAGGGGGAAGAGTAGGTTGGGAGTCAACGCTGTTGCTTAAATCCCAATGTTGCTTAGCCCTCATGTGAACATATTTTCCCACTTTTTCCTCTTCAACTTGGATGGAATATACTGGTTAATGAGGCATGTTTCAGACTGCCTCACTGCAACTAAACACTTCTGTGAATGCACAGAGGGGTGAGAAGCCACAATCTCCGCTCAAGAGTGTCCATCTGTGACTGCATACCAGTTGTCCACCAATGTATTCAGTAAGGACAAACATTCAGAGAAATCTGAGAATGAATCTGCTTTGGACTTTTAGCAGGCAGGTGAGTGGAAGAAGTACATAGAAAAAACATGGATCTTACTAAGACTTTACATCTTTTGTATTTCACAGAGGGGATCTAGGCTCAGTTAATTCACTCTCTTTTCCTTCTACTACTTCTTTTTCTACTTCTTCTGCTCTGTCATCATCTTCATTATCATCAGCAGTAATAGCACCATGAACTTCTATTGAGAACTTGTTATGGGTCTAAGCATCAGGCCAAACAAGCCCTTTACATGAGTTTGAGAAGCATGTGTGTTCCTTGCCAACCAGAGAGTTTGGAAGGAGATTTTGAACTGGAAATAATAATTGAAGACTTGAGTCAGTATTAATTTTCTAGGGCTGCTATAAGAAAGAACCATGACTGAGTGGCTTAAGCAACTGAAATTTATTGTCTCACAGTTCTGGAGGCTAGAAGTTCAGGGTCAAGGTGTGAGCAGGACAGATTCCTTCTGAAGACTCTGAGGGAGAATCTGTGCTGTGCCTGTCCCTAGTTTCTGGTGGTTTTTTAGAGTTCCTTGGCATGTAGAAGCATCACCCAATTTCTTCTTGGCCTTCATCTTCATGCAGTGTTCCCCCCTGTGTGTGTATCTCTGTGTCTAATTTTTCCCTTTGTTAGACATCAGTCATATTAGGTTGGAGACCACCCTCATGACCTATAAGGATCTGTTTCCAAATAAGGTTCGATTCTGAGTTTCTGAGGGTTGGGACTTGAATATATCATTTTTTGGGGGACACAACTCAACCCACAATTTTAAAACTGCCTCATTAGGAGTAAGTGAAATTATTAGGAAGAACATGAAGAAGGAGGAGAGAATTGAGAAAAGGAGAAGAGGATTTCCAAAAGTAGTGTTCGATGCCTGAGGGTCATTACAAGTGCAATGGGGCCATGGCTCTGGCAGCTGGGAGAGCAAAGGCATGAGTCTGATCTTGGGCCTGGTCCACAGCAAGGCTTTTTAGGTGCCCTTTCCTCATTCTGTGGCCCAGTCTTAAAGGCATTTTGCAAATATTTTGTTTCACAACTGAATGAAGCCAAAAAGTCTTCCCTGTACTAACAAATAATTAATCTTCATTCTAGAATTGTCAGCAGAATTTAATCAATTTTTTTTTCAAGTTGAAAACATTCAGATGATGTTCAGATCAAAGAACATAATGGACACACATCCTAAAAAGATCCTAAGAGTTCTTCATTTTGGCATACAGTCAAGAGAAAATGTTTACAGTCCCCAAGAGAGTGTGTGTTATTGCTGGAAAGAATTTTGACACTTTGTTTCCCAGAATCTAAAACTCATTTTTGTCTCAAACACAACTTTGGGGTCAGCGCAATCCATTTATTGGTTTAGAAATCTGAACAGATTAAGAACCATTTAAAGATTCTTGGAATAAACCCTGGTAGAATTTTTTTTTCCTAACAGAATGTGTTTTGTCTTGAATTAATAATTCAAAAGATGTAAAGCATCTCTAAACAGTCTATGAATAACTTAGTACTGAACAAATTGAAACTTAAGTCTGAGTGAAATCATTATGGAATCATTATCTAGATATGTTTTGTGGCAAATAGATATCCAAGTGACCTAAATGTCAATTAGAAAAAAATTAGTGAGCTGCCCCTCCAATCTTCTCTGCCTGAGAACTTGCATAGGCAATAGCATGTGTCAAGCAGAGCTGTTTTTTTGCCAAGGACTGCCGTTAATTTCTACACTGTCAGTCTCGTGCAATAAAACACAGCCTGCTGCAGGCTTTAATTACCATAAATGTACCACCTGTCTCCTTTTTAGTGCTTAATCACGAAACATATCATGGCTTACTGTGTTTGAAACGCTATACTGAGTTGCAGAACTACAGAATCCACAGAGAAAGAGAGCTCAAGGTTCATATAAAGCAATGTGTCTGGGGTAAACTTGGTAAATCTCATTCCCTGAGGACTGTGGAGGAGGGATCCAGATCAAAAACTATGGATCACACCAGAGAGGAGATGGGTAGCCACAGAGAAGGGCTTGGAGGCAGCCTAAAAAGCCCCATAGGAAAGAAAGAGGAAATCTGATGGCCATGCAGGATGATGGCTGTCCTAAGAGCTGGGAGACTATGAGGTCTGAAGAAATGCTCTGTGTGTGGGTGGCTGGAAGCGTCTGTGCATCTCTGTGAAGCCTCCTTCAGCGTAAGTGTATCCTGCATTCTTTGGGCCTGCAGCTGCACATCCCTGGCAGAAATGAAAGAGGCAGGGGAATAGCAAAGAACTGAAGACAGAAAGAAGGCTAATGTGGGACCATGCAGGTCAATTGTAGTGACTTCCAGATAGGGAGGACTTCAAAAAGAGTAACAGATGACAACTGTCTGCATCATCACAAACAGTAACAACCAACCATTAATGAAGACTATACATGCATTTGAGTCATTTTTCTCTCAAGGACCAGTTATTTTGGAATTCAAAATGCTTCCATATCCTTCAGTTCTGTACCTATACATCATGTGACCTGGTACTCCCCTTTGTAGTTGAACTTAAGAGATGCTAGAAGGCCCAGACAGCATCAATGAAACTATGCCACCAAAGATCCTTTCCTCTGAGTTATGATCTGAGAAACCTGTGATAGTTAGCCCAGTGAGTGGCTTTTACTGAACAGTCAACTGAGTTAGAGCACAGAGGGGTGAGAGGAACACACTGGAAGCAGTGCTGGTCTTCCCCAGAGTGTACAAGCCTCCTTGGGTCTCTACAGAGAGCCCTCAGGCTGCTTAAGACTGGTGTTGGGTGCTGGGTTGGGGGAACAAAGAAGATCTGGGGAAGATCCCAAAAGGGGTGTGGGAGAAGAAAAAGAAGTGCATTAGTTATTTATTGTGGCATAACAATATTGCTACAAACTATAACTTAAAACAGTACACATTTGTTACCTTGGTGTCTGTAGGTCAGGAGTTGTACACAAATTTTCTGGGTCTATTGTCTCAGTGTCTCTCACATGACTGCAATCAAGATATTGGCCAGGGCTGATTTCTCATCTGAAAGCTCAACTGGGAAAGGGTCCATTTCCAAGCTCATATGTTTGCTAGCAAAAGTCAGTACTTTGAGAGCTCTTGGACTGAAGGCCTCAGTCCCTAGCCAGTGACCATACTCAGTTCCTTCCCATGTGGGCTTTTCCAACATGGCAGCTTGTGTCATCAAGGCTTGCAATCCAAGAAGGCAACAGTGTGTTAGCAAAATGGAAGTCACAGTCTTATGTAACTTAGTCATGGAAGTTACCTCTCATCACTTTCACCATATGCCATAGATTAAAAACAAGTCACAGGTCTTGCCTACACTAAAGGGAGAGGACATTTCTAAAAGGCAGAACACCAGGAGATGGTGGCTACTGGGAGCCACTCAAAGGCTGCCTACCACAGGGAATAAAGAGGGATGGCAGACACCGACTGCTTTCTTTTTCTGATTGATATTCATTCATTTTTCTTCTGGTGATTTTACTGAGGTTTTCCTTTGAGGGATAGTCCCTTCCACCATTCTTTTTTTTTTTTTTGGAGACAGAGCCTCAAGCTGTCACCCTGGGTAGAGTGTTATGGCATCACAGCTCACAGCAACCTCCAACTCCTGAACTCAGGCGAGTCTCCTGCCTCTGCCTCCCAACTAGCTGGAACTATAGGCACCTGCCACAATGCACGGCTATTTTTTGGTTTCAGCTGTCATTGTTGTTTGGCAGCTTGGGCTGGATTTGAACCTGCCAGCTCAGGTGTATGTGGCTGGCGCCTTAGCTGCTTGAGTCACAGGTGCCAAGCCCCTTCCACCATCTTACAATGTTTCTGGTAATTCCATCTCCAGAGGTAGACAAGTGACTCAAGCTGGTCAATTAGCACATTGCATGGCTGGGCAAGTAGTGGTTGGATTAGAGATGGACGTGTGACCCAACATGAGCTGATGCAAAATAAAGAATTTTTCTAGGGAGTTTTGGAAAGTTAGGCTCCAATTCTCAGACTTTTAAAACTAGAGAGGACTTAGGGGCTAGAGCTGCTGCCTTATCTGCTCTGATGTGAGTCCCAAGACCAAAGGTAACCTAGCAGAAGGAGAACCAAAAAGAGATGCTGATTCCTGATGCTATTGCTGAACCAATCCTGAGTCCAGTTGTATCTTAAGTGAAGTGTTCTTAATACACTTAATCCACCTAGGGTCAAGTTTTCTGTGATCTGCAACTGAAAGTGTCCTGATATGGGAAGAAACTAATATTTATTTGACACATTTTATGGTCATGAATATCTCATAACTCTTGTGAAGGCAACTTTTGCATCCTTCACTGACAAATTATTTTACTTACATTGATAGAATAAGAAAATATTTAACCTATGAAGTTTTTTTCCTAAAGTGAAGTACACAAGAGTTAAGATATTTTTGCATCAAACCTTCCTTTGATGTTGACATTGCTTCTATAGTTATCACTTTCCTTCCATCTTCTACTTTGTTATATTTTTAGTAGCCTAGAGAAACACAAGGGCCCTGAGACACTAGAAGTTTAGCCATCTGCATAGATATTTATGGCTTCTTCTAGAGCATGTTTTGATTAATGTACTTTAAAAAAGTATCACTCAACAAAGGACTAATACCCAGAATCTGCAAGGAACTCAAACAAATCAGCAGGAAAAAAACCAAATAACTCTATTAAAAAGTGGGCAAAAGACATGAACAGACATTTTTAAAAAGAAGATATACAAATGACCAAGAAACATATGAAAAAACATTCAACATCACTAATTAGCAGGGAAATGCAAATTAAAACTACAATGAGACACTAACTTATCCTGTCAGAATGGCCATTATTAAAAAGGTCAAAAACAATAGAAGTTGGTGTGGATGCAGTGAAAAGGAAACACAGATACTATTGGTGAGACTACAAATTAGTACAACACGGAAAACTGTGGAGATTTCTCAAAGAACTAAAAAAGGCCTACCATTTGATCCAGCAACCCTACTACTAGAGAGCTACTCGAAGAAAAAGTCATTTTATCAAAAAGACACATGCATTTGTATGTTTATTGCAGAACAATTTACAAGTGCAAAGATATGGAATCAACCTACGTGCCCATCATTGATGAGAGGGTAAATAAAATACCTACATGCCCATAAATTGATGAATAGATAAGGGCACACTACCAGGACATAAAAATGAATAAAATAATGTCTCTCTCAGCCACTTGGATGGAATTGGAAGTTGTGATAAGAGAAGTATCACAGGAATGGAGAAGCAAGTGGGAGCTGAACAATTGTTATACATGGTCATACAGAGTGGTATAATGGACTTGGGAGACTCAAAAGGGAGGAGGCTGAGGGAGCAACAATGACCTCTTGGGTACAATGCACACTATTCGGGTGATGTGTACACTGACTTCACTACTGTGTAATCCATCCATGTATCAAAAACCACTGGTACTCCTCAAATCTATTGAAATTAAAAAAGATGAAAACAAAAAAGAGCATTTAAACAGACATCTCTGCTTTCTATAAAGCATAAATAATTTCAAAGCCAAAAGAGTAGGCCGGTGCTTCTCTCTTATTTATGAAACAAAAGAAAACAAAGCTATGGTTGTCAGATTTCCCATTTAAAAAAACCCAACAAGTTTTATTGATGTACATTGTATCCTTTGTGGATTCTGAAATACCTTATTCTCCTTTCTCACTCTGAAATGAAGGAGCATATGTTAACATTTCACTTCCTTTGCGTTTTGTGCCAGAGCCTTTTGTTGACTTTGCCTGGGATCTGCTTTAGCTTGAAGGCTGAGAGTGTGAACAGGCTATGTGAGGTGAGGAGGAACAAACCAACTGGCTAAGTGTTAGAGCCATTAGCAAGAAACAGAGGGACATGTAGTTTAATAAGCCACTAACATTCCACCAATGTTTGGGCTGTTATTTTTATGACATAGCCAATTAGTACCTGATATCTAATCTCTGAATAAAGTTCACTTATTTCCAGAGATAAGACAAGGATAATGGTTATATTGCAATCATTAAAGGAATTGCAATGCAACTCAAATATTAATGTCAGCTTTATTTAACAAACACGAGTACCTGTGCTGAGTGCTCTCCTCAGTGCTGGTAAATAATTAATTTTTCAGTGAGATTGCAAATAGTACATATTACTGTATAGTAAGTTTCTGTGACTAAGCCTAACATTAATTTATCAATGACATGCTGAAGAATATTTGATTATTGGATATAGTATGATACCAAAACTATATAAATGACAGGTACTTTCAGTCCACATTCATGTAATCTAAGAAGGATAAGGTAGGGAATGTTTCCTAACCAAGTTATTCATTAATAAGAATATATTTGCTCCTAATTCTATATGAAATCGGCACATTGTACCCCATAAATGCCTTAATGTATACATGATCTATGTGTTTATGATTTAATTAAAAAAATGAAAACGGATCTATTTTGCCTTTATTACATGTTAGGTCGAAGGGCTCTTGCATGTAGCTGGGCTATCTGTGCACTGCACAAAGGCACTACCTCAGTGGGCAAGTGGGAAATGAAACTGACTCCTCTTTCTACTTACCACAATTCTGCCCTGGTGTGAGAATGGATTCAGCCCAGGAGCAGGTAGTGTCTCAAATTTTCTAATTGACCAGATGTTTCCCTGGTAAGTTCGTGGGTGGAAGGAGTGAGGATGGTAGAAAAAGTGGCTCTACAAAGGAATGCACACATAGTTCTTGCCCTTTTAGGGGTTTAATTCTAGGATGGGGTTAGATAACCATATGTAAACTAAAGATCATGAGAAAATTAATAAAGGCTAATAGTGATGGTGGAACATACGGCTATGGCCTTGCAACCGTAAGTTGAGGAACACAGTTTACAACCTTTTTTTATAATTTGTGAATGGGCTAGAATATTTGAAACTCATGGCTTTTTGGTTGCCAAAATGTCCTGTATAGCGTCAAGGGAACAAAGGAATTGGTGATGAATTTGACTTGGGAAACAGAGTTAGAGAAGATGTTGGAAAGGTAGCATGTTTGATCTGGATCTTGAATGGAACTAGCAAGTGTGAAGATTAGTGGAGTGAAAGAATTTGGTTCATTATAGGAATGGTAATAGCTTCTATAGCTTGAACTTGGAATGTGTGAGAGGGCAGAGGGGAAGTAAAGCTGAGGCCGGGTGAGACTAGATTAGGACAAGTTTTGGAGTTTGAACATTCGCTAGGAGTCAGCCCAGATTTTAAAGCTTTGGGAGAAAAATATTTTAGAAAGATCCAGCAATGCGGATGAGGATGAATCAGACAGGAGTTGAAGAACAAGAGACTGCTCAGGGTTCCATCCAAGTGAGACACGACCAGTGTGAATCTCTGCCTAGAAAGAATGGGGCACAGATGTTGGATACAGTCTTTGGACTAGTCTACAGTTAGATGGGATCTATCTTAGTTCACTTGGCCTGTTACAACAAAACACTTTAGGCTGGGTACTTGATAAACAATAGAAATTTATTTCTCACAGTTCTAGAGCCTGGAAGTCCAAGATTAAGGGGCTGACAGATTTGGTATCTGTTGAGGGTCAGTTGCTCTTAGATGGCAATTTCTCTGTGACCTCATATGACAGAGGGGAGGGAAGATTCCTTCAATCTCTTTTATAAAAGCACTAATCCCATTCATGAAGGCAGAGCTCTCATAGCTTAACTACCTCCTACAGCCCCTACCTCTTAATATTGTCACATTGGGGATTAAGTTTCAACATATGAATTTTGGGGGCCTACCAACATTCAGACCATTGCAGGAGTAGAGAGGGGGGAAGGGGAGAGAGGTTAAACATGATAGTTTTAGAACAGCAGGTGTCAAAAATGTCCTAGTATAACTCAAATTGTAAAAAAATCTTAGCATTTATGTTGTTTGCTACTTGGTTCACCATCTCTGATAGTTCTCAACCTAATGGTAATGGGTAAAAAACATAGAGAAACCTTTCATGTCCACTAGAGAAATCTATCTCCTCCAGGTAACAACAGCCCCTCTCAGGTCAACCCCAGCTCCTCTATGTACACTCACACCTTCTTGGTCTTCCTCGTCTCCTCTGCCTACCAGCCTCCCTGGGGAGGGATCTTTCTGGGTCTTCACTGGTGCCTGCTGTAAGAGCCCGGGCTGGGCTGGTCCCTGGGCCTGAGAGCTTTGTAGTGGTGTCCCTGCAGTGTGCCTAGGCATATCTGGTTTTTGGGGTCACCTGCTACTTACCTATGTCATTTCAGCCATATCTTTCCAGGTGAAAGTCCTCACAATCTGCAGGCTCTTTGTTTAGATCCCAAGGCCCACTGGTGTTCTCAGAACCTCTCTGGTCTCCTCTGGGACAAGCAGAAACTTCTGGAACCCTTACATACCTCAGGGAGCTTTTAGGAAATTGGAAACACCTTAGGCCCACCTGCCTGATCACCTCCTTTAGATATTTCTAACCTGTGGCTCAAGGGCCTGATGAATGTGGATTCCTCTGTGAGGCTGGTAGGCCTGACTAAGGTCCTGTCTGCGCTGGGGGCCTCCAGAACTTATCTGGCTCTTCTACTGCTCTCTGCTTCCTGTTCCAACCTTGGTTTTGGCTCCAGAGTTGCAGGTGTGAGCAACTATTTATAAAAATTCTACTATTTTAGCTCCTGCCCCCATCTCTGCTTCTTCTCCTCCTCATGCTATCTGTCTAGCAAGGAGAGGAAGTAGATCACTAAGAAATACTTCAAAAAGTGTTTGGGTAGGGGGGTAGATGATGGTAGGAGAAGGCAAAGGGACAATACAAGAGTTGCCCCTGAGGTTGGCCTACATAGGGCAAGTGGGAAATTGTAGCTAAATGTAATGTTATTTACAAAATACTCATGACAAAATTTTACAAAAAGGTGGCCAATATGTAGAGAATATTCTGTAAATGTTTCATAAAATTTTGTCATAAATATTTTGTAAATAAAGGTACACTTAGTGACAGTTTCCCATTTTCCCTATGCATGGTGACTTCGGGGATGACTCATGGGTAGTTCAGTTTACACAGACTGACTTTCAGATGTCTGAAGTATTCCAAGACTCCTGTACTTGATGTGTGAAATAGGTTTTGGATATCAAGAGTGGTTGTGGCAGAGTTGCTGAATGAATTTCAGGAGGACACACAGGAAAAGGAAAGAGGGGAGAGAGGTTAGAGGAAGACACCTAGGGGGAGTGGCTGGAGAGAGAGGAGGAGAATACAGATCTCGCTCCTCTCCAGAGGGCAGTGGGAGGCCGCCCCGTCTTATACTGATCTCACAGAGCTTGAGGGCCTCCTGGGAAGCTCAGCTCACAAAAACCTCACTTAAATACTAATTCTTAACGTTTACTTTGCCTTTTAAGTGAGGGAGAAGTATATTAGGCAAGCTGAGATAGGGAAGGCAACATCAGCCTTAAGTTTAAGGACATCTTTTGCTTTGGAGACAGCAATTTCCTCCACAACATACCTTTGTGGCTATTTTAGCTCACATTTCTGTACCAAAGGACAAAGCCTAGACCCGACACCTTCCACTTGCAAAAAAGGAAGATCTCTGGAAGAACAAAATAGGAGGATCCGGCACCCAGTGGCCTTGGGCCAGGAGGAAGAAGGAAGAAGGGAGCTGACAGAACTGTGGGGAAGGAAGATGGAAAACAAGTCTTAGAGATCACGAGAGCTAAGTGCAGGCCTGGGCAGCAGCTGGGAAGGCAAACTTAGGAAGGCATTAATCAAGGTAAAGCACAAGGACGATGAGGTGCTGCAGGGCATACCATGTGGGCAGCAACAGCAGGATGGGACCACTGTGGGAGAGGCCCACAGCTGCCTCTCCCAGTAGGCTCTTCTGTCAGCAGGGTCTCTGCGTCCAGCTCCTAGAGTGTGGGCAGAGGGCCCAGATGCAGAGATTACCAACACCCCAGGGTGAACCTCAGAGCGTGCCCTTCCCCGACTGTGTCATGATATAGAAGGAGGCCAGGGTCTGGGGGCTTTGCGACATATTTCTGCCTGGCCTGTCAGGAAAGGATGAGGTAGGGCACAGACGAGGCTGGTGCTTCACCTTTCCATCGTGATCAGGCAGACTCAGGAGGGCCATTTGTCAAAGCAAAGGAAATCTGAGATAGCAGCTGTGGCTGCCTGAGTGGAGATAAGCTGCACACTAGACTTCACTGGCCAGGACTGGAACCCAGAGCCAGCCCTTCTGGCTCCTAGGCTGGTCCCCTCCATAAGCAGCACAGCCCAATAAGAATTTCAGTGCAGCTCTATTTCCATCTCTGAAAGGAGGATAGTAAAAATAGCTCTCACACGGGAAATTATGACTGCATTTGAGAATAAGGCCCCCCACCAAAAAATCTGAAAATTGAGTATCTCGTCGCTAGCAATCATAACACATTTTGAAGATTGTGACCTAATCAAATTTACCCAGGTATTCTATTCTGGAAACGCTCGACAACCAGACAGGATGTTTTTGAATGGAGTAATAAAAATTATCTCTAGGAGAAAATCTCATTGAATCTTAAACATTATTCTCAGGGAAGAAAAAGTCCTCCAAATCCTTCTTAGGTTTTTAGCAAGGAATTTTACATAATTCATTCCCGTTGTAATAGTCAGTAAAACTTTACAGTATACAAATGTTAGACCCAAATCAGAAAAGCAGAAGAAAAGACAAGAGGTGGTTTTTAAAGATTTTTTTCTAAGCTCAATTATTGATGCTGTAGATCTTCTCTTTAAAAAAGAAGATATGGATCAATATATGGAAGAGGGATTGTAGTTCTTATTCACTAAAACCATTGAGGCTTTTATTTTCCTTTGAGAACTAGGTTTTCAAAAATCAAAAGAGACTTTATAGCACTTATCTTTCTTGATAGTAGGATAATTTATATTATATTCTATTTGTTATTGATTTTTAAACTAGTGTCATTTTAGAAAAAAAGGCAATTATAAGATAAAGTGGTACCAACTTTTCTTTTTGTAGATTATACACAAGAGTAATAAACATTACATATGTATAGTTATATAACATCAATAGAGGTAACTTTCATATTTTAAAAGTGTTTCAAAAACAAAAGTATATTTTAATACTTAAAGATTTTTCTTTCTACTTCCTAGGTTTTTCCACAAATACATTTCCAATCTTAAATAATTGTTTACATTAAGTCAACCTTTTCTGATCTGGGTAATTACTTTCTCCAATTTTCTTGAGTAGTTCATTTAATTTAAAACATTTAATGAATATTTTAGAATCTTTTTTCTTTCTTCCTATGTTATTTTAGTTTTGCCCAGGGTGGGTTTCTACTTTTGGCACAGGTGATTTTCCTGTACACAGAGCTGGGGCTGCAGAGTGTGCCACCAAGCCTGGCTAACTTTTTACTTCTTATATGCCAGGCACATGTCTATGTCCTTAAGACCACCAGATTATTTAGTAGAGACAAATTAGGGGGCTAGGCATGATGGTTCATGCCTGTAAATCTGGGAAGCCAAGGAGAGAGGATTGTTTGGGCTCAGGAGTTCAGACCAGCCTGAGCAAGAGCAAGACGCTATCTCTACCAAAAAAAAAAAAAAAAAGAAAGAAAAATTAGCTGGGTGTTATGGTAGGCAGCTATAGTCCCAGCTACTTTGAAGTCTAAGGAGAGAGGATGACTTGAGCCCAGGAGTTCGAGGTTGCTGTGAGCTATGATGATGCCATGGCACCCTACCCAGGGCGACAGTAAGACTTTGTCTCAAAAAAAAAGACATATTGGAAATAATTTTTTCTTTTGTTTCTCTTGAGGAAAAGAACCATAGTGGCAAGTGTATCTGCAGGAGGAAACTCTCAGGAATGCTTTGCTTTTTTCTAGTTCTAGTATATACGGTATTTTGCCATATATAATGAGTACTTTTCTGCCCAAATTTTTGAAGGGAAAATAAGGATGTGCATTATATAGCTGGGGAGTGGGGGAGCTTAGTGGGCCTCCTACCTGGCCTGCTTGGTACATGGGGTTCCAGTCTGGGAGGATCCGGGACCTGGTGGGAGCAGATCAGAGCAGACTTCGCTGAGTGCCATGATGAGGGGTAGGGGTAGTGGCAGGGCTGACTGCATAGAGGGCCCCAAGGACCTGCCTGGCTGCCTATCAGGCCAAGTAGCCTCTAAGGGTTCCACCCTACTGGCCACACACATGGTGATAACCTGCAACATGGTGGGGAGGGAAGGGCTCCTAGGCGAGAGGGAAGGGGCAGACTTCACAGAGCAGGTGGCCGCAGGATGGTATCTACACTTATTGGGGGGTGTTAGCCCTCCCCATATGTGTCTCTCCTGGCTGAGAGCTGACCACTTTCTCAAGGGAATTTTTCCTGAAAGTTTGGGCCCAAACCATGGGGGCACATTATACATGGGAGCACATTTTGTACAGCAAAACATGGTACTTCCTATCCTTGGCCTGCTTGTGCCTAACTGGGGTCATCGGCCATGTGAGCCTGATGTCCTCGTCACGTGGCCCCCATACATAGGACTAGACACCAAAGGCTGATGTTAGCTGCTGCCATGGGCGTTCTCCAGCTGTATCAAGGACAGACCAAGGAATGTTGGAGCAATAAAGTCCTAGTGAATTTCAACAGCTAAGCTTTATTCTTTGCTCATCTTCATCATGGTTTGGCTATGGACTCTGCTCCATGCCTCCTCATGTGGGGATGTATACACTGAAGGAGCAGCTACCATCTTGAGCATTAATTAATCTCTAAAGCAGAACTAAAGATAGCTCTGGAGGGCTCACTTCGGCCATTAATGAGTCTGGTCTGGTGGTGATCTGTGTCTCTTCTGCTCACCACTCGCTGACTCAAAGTCTCATGGTCTCACTGCCCCCTACCTCGCAAAATAGGAACCAGGAAGTACAACCCCATCCCCTGCCAGGAAGGTGGGATGACACTGACACCAGTGCTTGGTGAACAGCATTAATGACCACCACAGTTGCCACAGTTGCCCATGCAGGGAATATCTCTTTCTCTTCCCTAGGAGTTTGCTGACTTTGGTTAGTTGCCTATCTCTCCCCCATACTGCCCACCAATCCTATTTCCTGTTCCAGGAATGGACTTTGATGCATGTAAGCCAATGAAAATAATATTAATGGGCTGTGATTGGTTCAGGAAGGAACATGAGACACAGTGCAGGCCAATGAGATGCCCTGAGAGGCTTGCTGAGCCTTTGGGAAAGCTTCTTGTTCTTCTAGGATATCTTCTGGGAGAAACTCCCTTGCTATCCTTGGATGTGAGTGAGAAAGCATGGAAACTCCGTGTCTTCTGGCAGCCACTTTAGGACCGAGAGGAGAACCAGTCTCTAGGCGGACCTGACACATGGGTGGTAGAGCACAGAGAAAGAAAACAGCTAGGTCCTTGAAGAGATGACTGGCTGTTGGATAAGCCAGACTGACTGCCTACCTTCGGATGCCAAAAAATATCCTTACTGTTTAAGCTACTTAGAGTTGGGTTTCTGTCACCTGCAGCTAAGATCATCCAAACTAATGTGCCCTCTTTACTAGACTTCCAGTCTTGTCCTTCTGGCTTGATCTGCAGTCCTTGTCTCCAGCTTGGCCTCATTTTGCACCCTTTACCAGCAGCCCTTTTCTGCTGTCACAGTGCACCTGCACACAGAATACGGATTTACTTCAAACTCCCAGGATCACATGAATTGCTTGGCTTACTGACTTCATGACCTTGCAATATGGCCCCCAAATCATTCACTCTCTCCAACTACTTGGCTCACTGCTGGCCTGCCTTGATGGGCAGCCCTCCCCACCAAGGCTCATGAGGAGACTGGTTTCTCAAGGACAGTTTTGCTTTTCAAGAATGTGTCCTTTGTAAGAATAGAAAAAAAAGTATTCAATGTACTCAATACTGATAGGAAACCAATAGAGAAACAACCACACGCCCACATGAAAGAAAAACACAAGTATAGTATAGTATAGCAAAGGGGGAAGGAAGAGGAGGGAGAGGGAGGAGGGGGATTTTGGTAGGATCTCACCTAAAGTGTACATTAGGAGGGTGTTCAGCACTCCACTCCACCAAAGGCTTAACTACAACTTGAACTTTACTTGAGAAATGAAAATATTTGTACCCTCATATTAATTTGAAAAAAACCAATATGTCCTTTGTCTTGCTAAATTGTGTCTTACCTATACACTGGTTGAAAACAGAGCAGCCCACATGGTCAAATGCTACAAAATACAAAAGGTCAGTGAAGCCCTTCCCCTCCTGTGTCAGTGCACAGGACAGCATGATTTAATGTCTTGTGTGTAAGTGCCCTAACTTGGGCTGCACTGTTGAGGCCTCAGCAATCTGATTTAAAGCTGCCACTGAAACATCCCTTCATATTCCTTGTGTGACCTGAAGGGTGACAGTAGAGCCAATTTCTATGCCACTTGTCACCACAAAAGGCAAAAGCCCCAGATTTTAATGGCCATATTTTGGGTGAATTCTCATAGGCATGAAGCTAACACACTTTGTATGTCTCCCAGCCTGACTTATTTTATGGTAAATATAAGAAACTATGCCATGTTAACTTACCTCACGTAGTTTGGGGGTAGTCAGGGACACAGCAAAGCTATGTGTAATCTAGGAAAAAGAAATATTCTAGGAGCTGTGTGGGGTTGGAGGGAGTGGTGTTATTGATGGGACTGAACATGTGGAGTCTGAATTGGCTTTTTCCAAATTATTAATAGTTTCTAAATCACACCACGAGAAACCTGACCCTTTTAGATTTACTATCCTTGTATCCAACAGGGATGATTCCAGAAAGATTTCTGAAAGGTTCTACAAAAATATTCTGAGACTGACAGTTGCTTTGGGGAATAAAAAGACAGCATGTGTCTGCTCCCCCCTTCCCTTCCTTTTGCTCATTTGATCAAGTCATGCAAAGCTTTCACGAGTACAATTGAGGCTTACAAACTGTTAGAAGAATCGCTGCCTTAATGAACATCATTTAAGGAAGAGACGAGGAAAGAAAGAGGCGAAGGATGGGGAGAGAGAACAGAAGGCTGTTATCTTGCTGGTCTGGCTTCCTCTCAGCCAGAAGGCTGGCTTTCCGGCAATGGGAAGGAGGATGGGTCAAATTATGGTAATTAGGATCTTATGTGGCAGCTCGCGATTTGCATTTCCTTCATTTCATTGTTTCCCTTCATGTTTGCTGGAAGACTAAATAATACACTTCTATGTTTATACCAAAGGATTATTCTTGGGATTCAGAAGAGGAAAGGCCATCTGAGAGCATGTCTGGCCTAGATTTCTGGCTTTCCGGAATGGTTTTCACTGGGATCAAGGCAGGTGGCTTAGCAGAATCAGGTGACTTATTTCTAGGGGACTTCAGAAGCTTTAGCAAAGGATCATAAGATTTTAAGAACTTCCCTGCGGATCTGTTATCCAGGTGCTGACTACCTAGTTTGTGTAGTGGATTATCAAAACCATTATTTCCCCTTACGCTTCCTACCTAACATATTTTGCCTTCTAAGAGGCACAAGTTGTAGGAAAAGCACACAGGGAAACAGGAATAGCTTACTTCTTATCAAATGGAGGTCAGAGTAAGTTTTCCTATCAGTCCAGCAAAATCCCCTCTAGCCCAGGCCCTGGTCTCTTCCCATCCATTGTGAGATATGATTGGCAGCTTCTCACTGATGACAGAGATGCTGACTCTCTAGCTGCCTATCAGTTGCTGAAGTTACCTTTAAATTCACTTTGTATCAAATAAGGAAGAAAAGGAACTGCTTGAAACACTGAAGTGCAGGCTTGGTTGGAGAAGTTCTTGTAGCCTATTTTACAGAACCATAATTTCCAGCAGCTATTTTTGAGAAGAAACTATTAGGGAGAAATGTTGGCTCTTGTATTTAATGTGACCACACACATCACTAGCTGTGTGATGACCATCTGCTTTTAAAGTGGGGGCCACACTGATAGCCACCCTAATTCTACTTCTTTGCTATCAACAGGAGCCCTGTAGTTTCAATTATTCTGTATTGTTTTCCATGCAGCAAATTTACACAGCCTTCATTCAGTTCATGCCTTTTCTGGGAAAGCCTGTGGCAACTCTGCCTGAGTTCTGATTATTGTACGAGTCACCAAGAGCAGGAACACCAGTGCTGTGAATTCATCGTGTGCCAATGATGGCAACACCAAGAAGCTCCCGGGTTGGGGTCATCGGGTCTGCCATCTCATTTTGTAAAAGAGACTAAGGCTCAAGGCACAGTCCCCCCAAGTCTACCATCATTTAGAGCAGATTTGGCAAAAGAATGTAGAGTCTTTTTACTGCAATGTTTTACTGACATACAATGAAAGCAGTTAACACTTGTCTAGCCAGCACCCATCTCAAAAAAACAGAGCAGTACCTTTATGGTCCCTTCTCATCCATGCCAAGCCCCTTGAAGAGTGACCTCATTTTGACTTCTAACACCTTAGATTAATTTTGTTTGTGCTCCGATTTTATATTAACGGGTCTCAAGGCCTTTAAATCAGTGCTCTTTCCACAACCACAGCCTGTTTGGGCTCCACATTTTCCTAACAAAGATAATACAAGAGAGTTAAGGAGTTTTAAAAATGAGACTGGGAAGGAAAACCAAATGCAATTTTGCAATCAGATTTCTTTCACATTCAAGTTGGCAGCTCCATAATTTTCCATAGTTAGAGATAAGGCTAAAAACCCAAAGCCTACCAGACTCAGCTCCCATGTTGGTGAGATGGGAGGGCAGGTACAACTCAATGCTGCTTGGTCACTCTGATGACAGTTATAATTCTATAAATGTTGAGTTCAAATCATTCTTTCGAAAAATTTATTACCTTTCCATGGCTGCCATTGATTTTCACCCTGACATATTACTATTCTTGACAACATTGCTTTTTCATCACTAACATCTTAGTAAACGCAGAGACAGAAATATCACTGGACTGCTTTCAAAATCTCTTCACAATGAATAACCAACTTTCTGCATGTCATTCCCTACAATGCAATGCTAGCCTTTCTGTTTGTTTGCTTTCATTTTGATTTAAACACTTGGTTACAAATACTCCCCACATCTCCTCTGTTTTCCCCCCTATCTCCAGTAGGTAATGTAAATCTACAGGCTTTATTTACCACCCAGTTGTGCAGTGAAGCTCTGACTGCATCATATAAATGCAAACAAGTGGTAGGATCAAATGCAGACTAATGGCCAGCTCACTGGATAGCCATCAGATTTGCATCTTTTGGTCACACATCCTGCTTGCACTGTCAGATACTTCACAAAGCAGTTTTCTAGGTACTGAAAGATAAGTGGCCATAGGATTGGATTTACCAGCTGTCCAAACTCTTTCAGCATATCTGTGCAGCATCTCATTTTTCTGTTCTATAAGTTACTGAATATGGGAAAACTTGAATAGGTCCTCCCTGTCTATTAAGTAAAGGGGATAAAGTTGCAGTAGTTAAAACAAGGTACAGGAACTAGGTGCTTGGGAGAGTTCTCCAGAGGGCCTTTTATGCAGCCACGCAGTTTCTGCCCTAGAGCCTGCAGAATTTGAGTCTTGAGGAGCTGGAAGAGCCAACAGTGAAAAAGCTACTTTAGTCATGGACAGTGCCATGTCAAAGTAAACTAAACTGTGATAGTAGCTGTGATAGAGGTAATTAAGTTATCTGTAATGGAGTCTGGACTCACAGAGAATTCTAGTAGGTTTACGATTCAAATGGGAGAGAAACATGTTGTGGCTTCCAGGCCAGAAGCTAGCCAGAAATGGATCTTTGTTTAAATTTTTAATTTTTTATATGTAGTAGCATTCTAGCTAATTAGGGGGCTAGAGGCACAAACTTCTGTTCATTTTCTTCCCTAAGATGCCTACCTGAGTGTCTCTCCATCTGTTGATGTTATGGGATGAGGGGAAGGAGAGCAGAAAGTGGGAAAGACAGCAGGGATGACACTGATAGGAAAACTCTGTATCTTTGGCTTTGAGTGGGGATGTGACACTTTCCTCCCATCCCTAGCTTTGAACCCTGCTATTTTGAACGTCTTAGACATCCAGTGTCTTGTCACAACCCAGGGAGAGATTGGGAAGAGGTGAACTCATCCAGACAAGCTCTCAGGTCCCTGAAAGCATGGTATCTGAAGAAAGAAAAACCTCAAATCATCCTGCAATCATAACTAAAGCTCTCATAAGAGCTGAATGTCACATATAGGTGTCCTAGCAGGTGTTCTGATAGGTCAGGTGAATCAAGACACAGTCATCTCGGAATCTAAGAATATGAAAACCCTGTACTCCTGGGAAAATTTTATATGTAATCAGGAAATATATCCCTCTGACAATCATAATCTATTGTCCTTTTTGGTAGAAATGGCAATAGTTCAAAGAAGTTGAGATTCCCAAGGATGGAAAGGCAGTCAGCAGTGCCAGCCATGCGTCCAAAAATCCCAAGAAATAGGTAGGTGGAAAGGCCCCTGAACTGCAGAGATCTTGTAGCTGGAGGCCAAAACTATCAAGAAGCCTGTGATGCTAAAGGAGAATCAGCCTCTGGTAGGGGACTAATAATCTCAGTCCAACAATGTAAAGCTGCCAGGAACCCTTTCTCTGTACTTAACTCCACGATTAATTAAACTCTTTTTAATTATGATGGAATTAGCCCTGTCAATAGAAATGCTGCCCACAGTCTCATTCCAAGCCTTTTGAATTTTTCTTTGTCCTTTTGTGTTTGTTTTGTGAGTAATCAGAAGATTTCCCTGAAGCCGGAAGTCTGAGCCAATGACACCTCTCATCCCCCAGACCAGAGCACACAATAATGGTAACTTGGTTATTGGAATCAGCTCAGAAAAAACATTTTCAATTATACCAGTAAGAAGCATGAAGGTAAAGGGGGCAGGTTATATAAACAATAACAGAACATTAACCATAGAAAAATAATGATGAAGAGTAAAATTTGTAGAAGCTCTCCCAGAAAGTTCAAGATGTTCTATCCATGCTTTTCATTTATATCAACCACATGGAGAAAGACTAAATGACTTAGCAACTCAACCATACAGCTAAAGAGTATTTTATAAGTATTATACTTATAATGTTTTTTGCTTGTCCTATCTTGTTTGATGTCCTTACTTGAACCCTGGGAAATGGTAAGGTGTTCATTTTGTGTGTAAGGAAAGTGGAGCTTAAAAAGGTCATGTAATTTGTCCAAGGTCACAAATGACAGGAATCTGACCTTCTAGCAAATGGTCAGGGATGAATTTCATGGCACTAGAATATCCTGATTAACATATCTCAAGAGGGTGGATTCTAAAAGATCAGCCTGGCATCCGGACTTAACTCAAATAGTAATTAAGATCACTATGGGGGAAGGAGCAAGATGACAGCCAAGTAACCTCTTTGCAACCAGGCAGGGTGAGATTGGGGAGAGAAGACTCCAGGCATCTCTGGCTGGGGGGCTCTTCTCAGAAACATGGTTTTTGGGATGTAGGGAGACAGTGAGAGACTTCTGGACCCTAGGAGGAAGACATAAGCAGTGGAGAACTGTCTGTACCAAAAGACAGTTGACTCATAGAAACCTTAGGCTCTTTAAAGAGCAAGAGGAAATAAAAGGAAAATTAGGGCAAGGAAACAGATAAAAGAAAATACTCATTAGGAAGAATCAGCAGAAGAATCCTGGCAACATGGAAAACCAGTTCAGAGCAACCAGTCCAAGACACCATGAGGTAGCTACTGCAGAAGATTCTACCTATAAAGAAATGTTAGATGACAAAAGGGGAATTTAAAACACAGATGATGAAAACAATGAAAGAAATTGCTGAGAAAGTGGAAAAACCAAAAGGAAATCCAGAAACAGAATCAAATAAAAGAAGAATGATATGAAGAATATAGAAAAGATATAGCAGAGCTAAAGGAATTGAAGCAGTTTACTAGGGAACTTAAAGATGCAATAGAAAGTATCAACAACAGATTAGACCATGCAGAAGAAAGAATTTCAGAGGTAGAGGACAAAGCTCTTGAGATAACTCAGAAAGTTAAAGAGGCAGAAAAAAAGAGACATATATAGGAAATTTGACAATGTGAAGGAAATAGATCAATATTTGGAATCACACCCTCTCCCTGGAATTAGCCAGGAAGAAATAATCTCCTGAACAGACCATTGAGATCAAAGAAACAATAAAAAATTTCCAAACAAAAAAATGCCCTGGTCTGGATGGCTTCACACCAGAATTCTATCAACCTTCAAAGAAGAGCTTATTCCCTTACTGCAGAAATTATTCTAAAAAATTGAGGAGGAAGGAATCTTCCCCACATGTTCTATGAAGCAAACATCACCCTGATACCAAAACCAGGAAAAAACCCTACAAAAAGGAGAACTTCAGACCAATTTCACTAATGAATATAGATGCAAAGATTCTCAACAAAATCCTAGCCAATAGATTACAGCTTACTGTCAAAAAAGTCATTCATCATGATCAAGTAGGTTTCATTCAGGGATGCAAGGCTGGTTTAACATATGCAAGTCTATAAACATTATTCATCATATCAACAGAAGCAAAACCAAAGATTATATGATCCTCTCAATAGATGCAGAAAAAACATTTGATAAAATCCAGCATCCTTTTCTAATTATAACACTGAAGAGTAAAGGCATAGGTGGCACATTTCTTAAACTGATCAAAGCTATCTATGACAAACTTATAGCTAATATTTTACTGAATGGAGTAAAACTGAAAGCTTTTCCACTTAGAACTGGAACCAGACAAGGTTGTCCTCTATTGCCACTACTATTCAACATACTGCTGGAAGTTTTAGCCAATACAATTAGGCAAGACAAGGAAATAAAGGGCATCCAAATGGGAGCAGAGGAGGTCAAACTCCCCCTCTTTGCTGATAATATGATCTTATACTTAGAGAACCCCAAAGACTCAACTATGAGACTCCTGCAAGTCATCAAAAAATACAGTAATATCTCAGGATATAAAATCAATGTCCACAAGTCAGTAGCCTTTGTATACTCCAATAACAGCCAAGATGAGAGGCTAATTAAGGACACAGCTCCCTTTACCATAGCTTCCAAGAAAATGAAATACCTAGGAATATACCTAACAAAAGAGGTGAAGGACGTCTATAAAGAAAATTATCAAACCCTAAGAAAAGAAATAGCAGAGGATATTAACAAATGGAAGAACATACCATGCTCATGGCTGGGAAGAATCAACATTGTTAAAATGTCTATACTTCCCAAAGCAATCTACAGCTTCAATGCCATCCCTATTAAAATACCAACATTGTACTTTCAAGAGTTGGAAAAAATAATTCTTCATTTTGTGTGGAACCAGAAAAAAAACCCATATACCTAAGGCAGTTCTTAGTAATAAAAACAAAGCTGGGGGCATCAGCATACCAGACTTTAGGCTGTACTACAAGGCCATAGTGGTGAAGACAGCATGGTACTGGCACAAAAATAGAGACATAGACATTTGGAATTGAATAGAAAACCAGGAAACGAAACTAACATCTTACAGCCACCTAATCTTTGATACATCAAACAAGAACATACACTGGGGGAAATACTCCCTATTCAATAAATGGTGCTGGGAGAACTAGATATCCACATGTAAAAGACTGAAACTGGACCCTCACCTTTCTCCACTCACAAAAATTGATTCAAGATGGATAAAAGACCTAAATTTAAGGCATGAAATGACAAAAATCCTCAAAGAAAGCATAAGAAAAACACTTGAAGATAGTGGCTTGGGAAAGACTTAATGAAGAAGACTTCTGTGGCAATTGCAATGACAACAAAAATAAACAAATGGGACTTAATTAAACTGAAAAGCTTCTGTACATTTAAGGATACAACAACCTAAGCAAATAGACAACCTACACAATGGGAAAGGATATTTGCATATTTTGAATCAGACAAAAGCTTGATAACTAGGAACTATAGAGAACTCAAATTAATCCACACAAGAAAAGCCAACGATCCCATATATCAATGGGCAAGAGAGATGAATAGAACCTTCTCTAAAGAAGACAGATGAATGGCTAGCAAACATATGAAAAAATGCTCGTTGTCTCTAATTATTAGAGAAATGCAAATCTTAAAACCAACCTGAGATATCATCTAACCCCAGTGAGAATGGCCCACATCACAAAATCTCAAAATTGCAGATGTTGGCATGGATGTGGAGAGAAAGGAACACTTTTACACTGCTGGTGGGACTGCAAACTAATATAACTTTTTTAGAAGGAAGTGTGGCTAATCCTCAAAGAACTCAAGCTAGACCTCCCATTTGATCCTGCAATACCCATTAATAGGCATCTACCCAGAAGGACAAAAATCCTTTTACCATAAGGAGCCTTACACTAGACTGTTTATTGCAGCTCAATTTACAATTGCCAAAATGAGGAAACAGCCGAATTGCCTACCAACCTAGGAATGGATTAACAAGCTGTGGTATATGCATACAATGGAATACTATTCAACCATTAAAAAAGATGGAGACCTTCACATATTTGTAAGTACTGGTTCCCTGTGGAAACATATGCTTGATGAAAACCATGCGTGTCTATGGAAACCACCTTTTTTTTTTAGTTTTATTACACAAAGTTATTTTTACCTCTATATTTTTGTGTTGTATTCAACATAAATCAAAATGAAACAAAATGTATGTTTAACTGGCTCAGAAAAGGGCCAGGTGAAAAGAAAAACACTGGGTAAAATTTTACCAATAGAGAATTACCATTTAGAGGGATGGATTTGAGTTACAGTACCATGCAAAGTGCTTTTGAAGTTCAGGATATATGGGTTTTGTGTATATGTATTTTATCAAATTATTAATGCATTTAGCTTAAAATAATTATTAAAACTGCATTTAAATCACAGTTTATGAAGTTTCGCTCTTTGTGAAACTGAACTTTTTATGTGCCATTTATAAATGTTACCTATAAATCAATATTTGGGAAAATTTTACTTTCTTAACCTATTAATACAAGGAATAAAGTATGAAAAAAAGATGGAGACTTTACATCTTTTGTATTAACCTGGATGGAAGTAGAACACATTATTCTTAGTAAAGCATCATAAGAATGGAGAAACATGAATCCTATGTACTCAATTTTGATATAAGGACAATTAATGACCCAGTATATGATGGGTGGTGGGGAAAGGGGAGAGCAGAGAGAGAGAGAGAAGGAGGGAGGGGAGTGGGGGAAAAGAAAAGCAAAGAAAGGAAAGGAGGGAGGGGAGTAGGGGTCTCAGTGTGTGATACACCTTTTGGGAGTAAGACACAATTATAAGAGGGACTTTACCTAATAAATGCAATCAGTATAACCTGGTTTCTTGTACCCTCAATGAATCTCCAACAATAAAAAAAAATTACCGTGGCCTAATTTAAGAACCAAGGCCTTCAGAAGGAAAATAGGATGTGATGCTGCTCAGAGGTGGTTTACATTCTAGTTGGCAAAAGTGGGCCAACAACAACAACAAAAAATATGAAAGCAAATTCCAGAAAGAAGACATAAGTATGGCTAGGCAAATGTTTTCAGACAGAAGACAGGACCTAGGTGAACTGGGCATTGTAGAGAAGCAAGCTTTGTCTACTGGGAGAGCTGTGGGGTACAGGACTCTTTTGTGCAACTCTGGAGACATCTTGATTTTAGTTATCTATAAAGAGATTTTGGGATTTGTGAAGGGAATTGCCTTGAGTAGTAAACAGAAGGTCAGGCTATGAGGATAAGTCATTTTAAGCTTCAGCATGAATTTTAACCTTTGGAGTTGCATATGGAAGCAACCAGGGAGCCAGGCTAGAGTGTGGAGTCATAGCAAATAAACATGGTTTGTCTGGTCTCCACCATTCGGCAAGGAGCCATTGCTGGCTTTCTTCTTATCATGCATAGCAGTGAATACAGAAATCTATTGGCTTAAATCAGGAAATTCAGAAACCAAGAGACAGATTTGCTTGGCCAGCAAATTTTATAATAATATATAAGGTTAATTTAGTGTGCTTATTGTATTAATAATATACAGGAAAATATATAGGAAAAATATAAATACAATATATATAGAAAAAGTTAGGGGCCATAATCAGTCTGGATACTGACAGGAGTCTTATTAAAGGCATCACTCCTCCATCAAGATGTGTGTAGAAGGAATTCTCTTAAAGAGCACCTAAGTCAGCCACACACTTGAGCTCAGGGCTGGTCATGAACGTGTCAGAGACTAACGATGGAAGGGAAAAGACAGTTTGTGAATGGACGGCTGCATTAGGTAATTTTCTCTTTTCCTACTACTCTTTAAGTTGTCCAAACCCATTTTAAGGTGCATATACATATAGTAGAACATTGAGGGGTGGGGAGTGATTGATGCCTCATTTCTTGTTGGCTGGGTAATGAGACAGAAAGTTCATTGGAGTTGATGTCGTCATCTTAATTTTGTTTTTTTCATAGTGGCTTCTTATGTAGATAGCTGAAGGTTGTTGGAACATGGAAAACCACAGAAATCCAATCTAGTTAAAGGTGGCTCCTTGGCATTTCTTTCAACTCCAAGAGTCTGCTGGAGTTAAGAGCCCTTAACTCCATCCATTCCCTGACCTCAGTCTCCCTAAGACTGAGTTAGGTTCTCTTTATATATTCGCCAAGAATACCATGTGCTTATCAAGATAGATAGATAAATAGATAGATAGATAGATAGATGGAGGAAAGGGAGAAAGGGAGAGGGAGAGGAAAAGAGATCATTAAAGCTGGTTGTTGGTCTTCATTCCCACTTACGGGAGGTAAGATGTGAGGAAGTATGTGGGAGAGACTATTCATTCAATCCTTCTCAATTCCCCTGTGTTTTCTGTTGTGTAAGCATCTTGCTGTGTTGTGTGTTTCAAAATTTAAAGCTATTTTTTTAAAAAAAAAAACCACAGTCTATGAATGTAAGAATGGTGCTCAGCTAAGAAGTAGCAATTCTCTGAGCTATTTCCATATTATTTTCCAAAGGAAAAAAAGAAATTTTATACAAAAGACACCTGTACTTTAATGTTTATGCAGCACAATTCACAATTACAAAGATGTGGAAAAAACTCAAGTGCCCATCAATACATTAGTGTATTAATAAAAGGTGGCATATATATACTATGGAATACTCCTCAGCCATTAAAAAATGGCAAACCAATACCTTTTATCTTAGCCTGGATGGAACTGGAGACCATTCATCTAAGTGAAGTCTCACAAGAATGGAAAAATAAACACCCCATGTAGTCACTATTGAATTGGAACTAATCAATATGTGCACATATAGAAATAACACTCACTGGAAATCAAGCAGGTAGGAGGGGAAGACGGGGAATGGATAAATTTGTACCTAATGGGTGAGAACAAAAACAACTTATGTAACCAAAATGTTTGTGCACTGTAATATTCAGGAAAAAAGGAAAGGCAGCAAGGCTGGGCGAGGTGGCTCACACCTGTAATCCTAGTACCCTGGGAGGCTGAGGTAGGTGGATTGCCTGACCTCAAGTGTTTGAGACCAGCCTGAGCAAGAGCGAGACCCCATCTCTAAAAATAGCTGGGCATTGTGGCAGGTGCCTATAGTCCCAGCTACTTGGGAGGCTGAGGCAAGAGAATCACTTAAGCCCAAGACTTTGAGGTTGCTGTGAAGTATGATGCCACAGCATGCTACTGAGGGTGACAAAGTAAGACCGTTTTGAAAAAAAAAAAAAGCAGCAATTGCTTCTGACATCAGTGAAAAGATAAGCTTGCTATGTTGGACTTACAGAGACATGGTGGTCCCTTCTTCTTTTCTTTTTTTATACATTAATGCATTTATGGGGTACAATGTGCTGATTTCATATACAATTTGGAATGTTTACATCATACTGCTTAATGCCTCATTTACTTATTTTTTTTTTTTTTTGAGACGGAGCCTCAAGCTATCCCCCTGGGTAGAGGGCCATGGCATTACAGCTCATAGCAACCTCCATCTCCTGGGCTCAAGCGAGTCTCCTGCCTCCGCCTCCCAAGTAGCTGGGACTATAGGCGCCCGCCACAACGCCCGGCCATTTTTTGGTTGCAGCCATCATTGTTGTTTGGCGGGCCCAGGCTGGGGATTTGAACCCGCCACCTCAGGTGTACGTGGCTGGCGCCCTAGCCGATTGAGCCACAGGCGCCGAGCCCTAAGCCCTTCTTTTGAAGTACTGCAGTGAGAAAATGAAGGAGGCTCCCCTTGAGCCTTCTCTGTGCTCTCCCTGCCCCTGACTTGTCTGTGTTTCGTAATTGTTATACTTTCTGGCAAGTCTGATCTCAGGGGCTTTGTCATGTGCTGTGACAATGGTTCCCAAGCTTTCCTGCTCATTGGAATCACCTGAGCACCTTCCACAACTGTTTACACCTAGTTCCTGCCTCAGAGGCGCGGATTTGATTGGTGAGGGGCCACCTGGGCAGGGGCGTGGTGAAACTCCCCAGGTGATACTAACCCGCAGCTGAGTCTGGAAACCACAGCAACCCACGGAAGACGCAGGGACACTGGAGCTGATTTGTTGATATTTCTGGTGTGAGTAGGGTGTGGATTGATGAATGATTCTAGCTGTTATAAAATTGTGTTCATTGCCTCTTCATCATTTCCTGACAGCAGCGGTTGTTAAACTTTGAAATGTATCAGGATTACCTGAAGCTCCATGAGACCCAATTTACTGTGTCTCATACCCAGACTTTCTGATTTAGTTGGTGTGGGGTGGGACCCGAAAATTTGCATTTATAACACAGATTCTCTGGTGATGTTGACGCTGAGGGGTCCAGGAACCACATTTTGAGAGCCACTGCCTTAAAGCAGTGTTTCCAGCCCTCCCCTGACAGGGATTCTTGGGTCCCACCCTAAGCTACTGAATTGGTCTCTGTAGGGCAGTGGTTCTCAACCTTCCTATGCCTCTGCCCTTTAATCCAGTTCCTGTAGGTGGCGACCCACAGGTTGAGAGCCGCTGCTGTAGGTATCATTGCAGTGGGGGAGGGGGGTAGCACTGTGTTGGAATGGATAACTTAAAATAACACCATGTGAGCAGCCAGATCTATAAGCCTGTGATAGAATGGTAAATATTTTCAATATTTGAGTTTAGAGTTGTTGGTGGTTTAACTGTGAATTTTTAAAAAAGGCTAAAGTGGATATGTGAGTAGAGAGATGCAGAGTGTGTTCTCCCCTCTGTCCTAGGGCATCCCCCTCCTTCCTTCCCAATCCAGCCCTAGACTTTAGTATTGGATCTTCTAGGGCTTGATGTGACATGATGTAGGTGAAGCGGTGGATCTCTTGCTGAACGTTGACCAGTATTGTAGAGTTTTCCTTTTATAGACTATAACTGATCTCAACTTATTTTTGAATTCCCTTCAGCAGATGATTTGGAGGCTGGGGAAGAATTTAAATTTGAAAGCTAAAGGCAGATAACTCAGTATTTTTTGGCTTAAAGCAGTTAGTTCAGGCACTTACTGGTAAATGTTCCATCTTTGGGAGTCTTTCCCTCTTCCGCCTTTCTCTAGCCAAGCTGTTTCTGGTGCAGAGAGATGCTGGGGGGCCTACTGTGTTAAGGGGGAAGGGGTAATTAGTCCCTAATTCTGAAGGTTGCCTCTTAGTGGTCTCAATGGCCTTCCCCACATTGCCGTAATTATTCCATCAAGTCTCAGTCCTGCAGGTGATTTTTCTCCAGGGGTGACAAGTTTTGCACTAGGTTGAAAACGGGCCTGTGACTTAGACCTTTGAGTGGATGGATGCTTTTTGAGCCCTATAGGAATTCTGCTGAGAAAGAGGTAAGACTCTGTATATCTATTGGTAGATGCCCGTGAATTTTCTTGGGCTTAGGAAGATTAGATGATTTGCCCTGGATTACAGAACTTGCTTTTTAGAGATTGGCCAGGGACAGAATGCAGGTGCTTGGTTCCTGGGCTAGGATTTGGGCTGCTTTCCCCCCCCCCCCCCCCCCGTCTCTGTTCCCATCCCATGGCTGGCCACAGCTCCATGCCATCCCATAATGGCTCCCTATTTCAGTCTATCTCCAGATGCTGATCTCTCTGCTGCAAATCCATGAGGTAATTTGTTATAAGGGTAACTGACAGGCATGAGCCAACATCTGCTGTCTTTAGACTCAGATCTGCCACACACCTCATTTCCCAAAGGCCCAAAATGCCAACCCGTGTAGAAAGGCACTTATAAACTCACTGATTTGTGCAGGTACTTACAGAGCTTCTACTCCGCCTTGGCACTGTGCTGGATATAGCTGAACACGGAAAGGTCTCAGAGATGTCAAAATCAATGCGAAGTGAGTACACGATCTAATATGTGCCCACATAAGAGAAAACCTCAGTTCAACTCAAGTTGGGGGGAAGGGGAGATGGGGGGATTGGGGTACTTCCACTAAATAGGCACAATTAAGGGTATAGGCACACCTTTTGGGTACAGGACATAACTACAAGAAGGACTCTACCTAATATATGCAAATATTGGAACCTAGTTGTTTGTACCCTCACATTAACCTGAAATAAGAAAACAATTAGACTCAGTGCTCATAGCACAGGGGTTATGGCGCCAGCTACACACACACACAACAAAGGTGGTGGGTTCGAGCCTGGCCTGGGCTAGCTAAGCAACAATGACACAAGTCAACAAAAAATAGCCAGGCGTTGTGGTGGGCGCCTGTAGTCCCAGCTACTTAGGAGGCTGAGGCAAGAGACTTGCTTGAGCCCAAGAGTATGAGGTTGCTGTGAGCTGTGATGCCATGGCATTCTACTGAGGGTGGCATGGTGAGACTGTCTCAAAAAAAAAAAAAAAGAAAAGAATTAAATTGGAATATATAGTACCAGGCAGCCTTTGATTAAGATCAAAGAATTGATGCTGTAAGTAAGAGTTAGAGCAGAACTTGACTGTGTCCTGGAATAGTTAAGAGGAAGCGTCCTCGAGAGGGTAGGTCTTGGAGCCGGGTTCTGGGCTGGCTACACAAGGCTTCTCACACTGGGAGTGGAAGAATTTGCTGTTGCCATTAGTAGCCTGTGTGTATCTAGGGAAATGAAAGCCTGGGCAGGTGAATTCTAGTGAGTTGTTAGATGTCACGATCATTTACCAACTGCAGGAGCAGATGACGTGGAGAATAGCAAAGAAAGGGGTGAGGAGCAAGGAGGAGTTTGAGTCTGTGCCACCATTAAGATATTACATTTCATGTTATTTTATCAAGAACAGATGTTGGTGTGAGTCACATTGATTCAAATGCACTGAATCGGAGATGCACTAAACTCTTAAAGCTTTGGGAAAACGGGAAATTTTATGATCTATTGATTTCAATATTCCATCTGTGTAGTACTCTTACCTAAGAAAATGGGTAATATGAAGTCTATTTTTCCTCTCATAAAACTTAAGGATGAAATGTATGAGGGAAGACAACACAGGGAATATTTTTGTAGAGCGGGCAGTAAATGCCAGTTATCTGACCGTGCAGCTGTGTATGTTCGTTGGCCTGGCTCCAGAAAGTTATAAAGGGAATATGAGCGAATGCAGCTTTTGCTCCTCAGAGTTCATCAAAATCCATATCTTTTACAATTCTTTTTATGTTGGTCCTAAAATGCTACTTGACTGAAATAATTTTCCCCTTGACAGCAAAGAACGTCTCACAAGCTACAGATTAATTGGTCAACTTGACATCCCGGGTTCCCAATAGCTAATGCTGGCGCCCCTTTCTCCAGAACACAGATCTTGTGGGTGATTTATGGGGGGGGATGATTTAAGGCCCAATTACTCTCTTTTAACAACTCCTATAGTGCCTCTTACTCTGAATTGTATAGTATTTCCCATTCTGTTCCCTGTGCTTCAAATAATTCTCTTCTCCATTTTAACATGCTGGCTTCTCCCTTGACTTTAAGATTCACCTTGGAAGAAAAATGAACATTTATTGAGGCTTTATATATACTAGACCCTGCGCCAGCCTTTGACATTGGTTATCTATGTAAAACGATCAACAGCTCTTTGAAGAAGGTATTATTTTTTGTACTCAGCTACTTTTTCATTTTATAGTAAAGAAACCAAGGCTCAGGGAAGTTAAGGAACTTACTTGCCCATTGACCCATGTCATGGTGGTTGTAAATTGAAGTGACTCCAGAGGACTTAATGATTGCCCTTCATCTGAGAAAGGTCCTGATTACCCAGGGCTAGTAAGGCATCAGCTCTTGTCAGGCCAACTGAGTCATTCTTTGGGAGATTTGCAGTTGGGATTGGGAATTGGGAGAGAGTTAATCTCACCCTTATGATTAAACTGGGGAGTGAAGACTAGCAAAGCCAGTGGGGGGAGGAGGGAATAAAGCCAAATCACAAAGAGATGTGGAGGAGGGAGGCAGGGGAGAGAGAGAGCGAGCGAGCGGAGCATGAGCTACGAGCCCCTGGTCCCATCCACCCAATGTCCACTGGCATCCCTGCCCTTCCCTTCCCAGATAGTATGTGAGCCATCTAGTAAGTTTCCCTTTTTGCTCAAGCTAGTTGGAGTTGAATTTCATCTTTTGCAATCAAGAGTCCAAATTTTCCTAGGGAGCAGGACTGAGGAATTGGTGGTATAGTGGTTAGCCTAGCTGCCTTGCTAGCGAGCAGGACAGAAGTTCCAGAACACGTGATCTTTCTGTCTGCCATGTGACATGAATTGAGTTTATCATCATTAGGATTTCCCTGGACTGATCTTATTGATAATCTATAATCAATTCATTTGGTCAGTCCTGCCCCCTGGCCTTCTTATGTTTGGGAGAACAGGGAGGAAGGGCAAGAGTGTGACAGTACAAAAACATACTCCATGCTATGCCCACAGCAAATGCTATTTTCCATTTAGAGTGTCAGTTACCTGAGAGCAGTGACCAGGACTTTTAAATTATCATATGTAATTGTAGAACATCTTAGCTGTTAATACATTTAATAATGCAACCTTGAAGACCGAATCTAAATGAAGTCTTGTAAGAAAATCTGGAATTAGACTGTCTTTGAGTTAACAAACCGGCAAGCAGACAAACTGCCTAAACTCACAGAGGATGCGCAAGGCTAAATTTGGTTGAGAGACAGAAAAAACAAACAGAAAGGGGTCGGAAAGGAAATCAACAACAGTGGCGGGATGGGCAGGGCGAATGGTGGGAGCCCAGAGCAGACAACGTACATTCGTCTGCACGTGCAATCTGCTCGTGTTCTGGAGGGCTTGAGAGGTGGAGCGCACAAAGCAGGTGTCGAGAATCAGGGCAGCTGAGGCAGGCTCAGCATTCGCAAGGTGGACGAGACCTCCACAGGCTGGACCAACTGTCAGTCCCCTGACCTCCCTTAGCACTGGGCTTCCCCCTGCTACTGTGAAGATGCCACAGATGTTCCCTTTCGGCTCTACAGTACACTCATTCTATGAAAGTGAGTGGAAAGGGAAGAGCATCACGCAGTTTTCTAATGGAATCCTTTTAGACATCTTAGATAAGATGTCTTCTGGAAAAGGCAGAGGCTGCTTGCTTGCTGAATCATGAGCAATGGAGGAAACGCACCAGTGGGAGCCGGAGACGGTTTGATTCCTATCATTTTCCAGGACTGAATTGTTTTTGTCATCTGCTTTTATTTAAAGAATATTTTCCTTTTACCCCTACCCGAGCTCCCCCCTCCCATCCTGGCCTTTGACAAGGAGCAATACCAAATCTAAAAATAACAGGAGGGAGTAGGCTTCAGCTGGTGAACAAGGAAACCCTGGGAAAGCAGATGTGGAGACTCAAGAGTTTGGGCTGGAAGCTTCTGTGCGGGAATTGCTCGAGTGGAAGCCATACAAGGTGTGGGGTCCTCCTTGGAACCTCAGCACTGAATTTCAGGTTTCAGCTTCTGGACCCCAGAGGAAAGTGGCTGATTCCTTCTATAGCAGAAAAAACGAGAAAAGACAGAAATAATGAGTGTTTACTTATGAATAGAGGGCTGAAGGAGCATCTCTAATAGGAGCAGAGGCAAGTCTGCTTTTTTTTTTTTTTTTTTTAAGACAGAGGGCATGGCTTCCTAGCTCCCAGCAACCTCAAACTCTTGGGCTCAGTCTGCTTTTCAGAAAAGCTGGTAGGGAGTTGAAATCAGTGAGGGAGCTGGAGAGGAGCCAGCCCCCCTCTCCGCTGAGGACTGGAGAGTGTCCTGAGGGAGCTGGTGTCTGGGCCTGAGCTTCCTGGGAGGAGGGACCTGCAAGCGAGTCTGTAGCACAGGGATGCCCAGCAATTGTTTTCCTAGAATGCCCTGGAATGTGTTTGGACGGAGCAGGAGGGGATAGCTGAGGTGGGCTGTAGAAGGTGGTGTTTCTGGAAGTAGAAGGCACCTCCTGGAGGAATTCTGGGTCTGTGTCCCCTTCAGGCTGGGAGTAGCTTGCTGGAGAAAGGCCAGAACATCCACAGGCCAAACACGTGGTCCGGTGGCTCAGTGGCCGTGCCAGGTACCGTCATCGACTTGGTCAGAATATTGCAGAAACAAACAGCGCCCAGCACTCAGTGGTTTCACAGGCACCTTCTTTCCCAGCTCCTGCCATGGGCTCTGCTCCACACTGTCATTGTCACGCTGTCATGATCCCTACCAAGACAGCCACAGGACTACAGAGACTTCACGTCTCGTGACTGCACTGTCTGGGGAGTGTGGCCTCCTGCAGCGCCCTGCGAGTGGGCTTTCCTTTGCTTTATCTAATGAATGGCCCACCCTTCCTTCACAGCCCATAGGCCAGGACTAGGCCCAGGGCTTCACCCAGCTGCGAGAGGGCTAAGACAGAAGTCCTCCTCTGGGGGCCCTGATCCAGGAATAGTAAGCTTCACGTGCCAGCAGCACTGGTCACCGGGCAATGCTGAGGGGTAACATACATGAAAGAGCACTTTAGGATGATCTCTGACAACACAGAAGAAGTGGAGGGATGGGTAAGCAACAGAAATGCGTACCTATAAGCAGAGCACAGTATTCCTAGAAGTTCGTTGTCAGGCTTCAAAGTGGCTGCTTGGCAGGTGGGATAAAGCTGCTGTGTGTTGAAGGGGCAGGATCCTGGCTAGCCCAGTTCCTGTGGTATTGCTTTGGTGAATACGCCTGGAAACTCACATAGTTAGTTTGTCTTTTTTGTGGGTGTGAGATTGCTTACTCAGAGTATGAAGAGTAACTGAGGCCTGTTTCTTTATGAGGAACATATTGTTTAAATTATTTGGGGTTAGTATTGATTACATATTCATAGGAAGTCAGACATGACACCCTGTGTACCTCTTTCCACCCCAAAGGGCTGAGGGAAGATCTTAAATACAAGAGCAGAGACGAAACGTCCATCTAAGTAACTCTTCAAAGAAGTTAAGTACTCTGCATACAGTTGAGATCCCACAACTGTGCACAGTGGTACGAAGTATGTAAACTCATTTGATTTGCTGTTGCGTATTTCTAGATAGAAGGTTTTGCCAATGTTCTAAATGTTATGGTCGTTTCAATGTGTTCACATCATCCTTGGATAAAGAAATAAAGCAATGATTGAAACATTTTTCCATTTTGCTTATTTTAGGTTGTTCTGTGGATTATTAAGGAAATATTCCATGTACATATTACATCACACCATTCTGCCAATAATGTACTGATTTAGTCTCAATGAATCTTTTTTTTTTCTGACTCATCCTGGGCCTCCAACATCTGCTATTTTTCTTACTACTAAGGAAATTCTTGTGTAGCCTTTACTTAAAGGTGACAATGACTACAATCCCTTTTTGTCATGTGGCTTTTTAAACTTTAACTACAATAACTCATTTAATGCACATTTCTTGAATATGTCCTTCATGCCAGGCTTGCACATATCTTATTCCCAAGATGACTTTTAAAAATGGGATCTAGAAGACTCAGAAAGAATGAAGCTAGAATCTGGGAAAGAAGGCCTTTGAGAAACAGTACAACCTTTTGAGGAAGTTGAGAGCCGCTTTATACATCTTCCCTGAGGACTCCATCACAGCGGCAGGGTGCAGAGCTGCCGCTGCCTCCCCGAGCCTGAGTTTTCCCGACAGGGCTCGGCCACTGTGAGGCTGATGCCCAGGGAGGGGATGTTCTTTTTGCAACACAGCACGTTCTCTGTACTCTCAGGCTGTCCCATGGAGCATCTTTCCTTTGGCGCTGAAGGGGAGACTCTCTGTTCTAAGATGACTGTCTGCCAAGCTTTCTAAGAAACATGAAAGATCATCATGGGGCTGAGAGCTGGAAAGTAGAAGTCACGAACACTGATGTATTTTAAGGTTATTGTAAAAAGCAATAGGAAATATACTAACAGGAGATTTCCTGTGCCTTCGCACGTTGTGGCACAGACATCTGAACGGCCCAGGGTGGGCGTGCTGTAGAGTTTGGGCGCTTCAGACCATGCTCTGGAGGCAGCTGCCACAGAATAATAATTAGGAACTTAGGCTGTTTCCAGAGAGAGCCATATAAATCCTGGTCACATATAATTTCAACTATCGATATTTTTTAGTTTTCAAAGTTATCTTTGCAAGGACAGGTGGGCTGTGGCCATCTGGTGGCACAACCTGCACCACACCTGTGGCCAGCAGTGAGTGGCCCCTTGTGGATTGGAGGCTCCTCTGTGACCAGGGTCA
>CAUYQV010188308.1:0-12698 GCA_963574575.1 Galagoides demidoff
TTGTGGCGGGTGCCTGTGGTCCCAGCTACTTGGGAGGCAGAGGCAGGAGACTCGCTTGAGCCCAGGAGTTGGAGGTTGCTATGAGCTGTGATGCCATGGCACTCTGCCCAGGGGGATAGCTTGAGGCTCCGTCTCAAAAAACAAAAAACAAAAAACCAAAAAAACAAGACATTCCATGTGGGCTGGAATATTGCCTTCATTGCCTGATACATGAACAGACTCAAGAATATCATTCAACCTCTCTAAGTCAGATTTCTTTTAGTCAAATGAGGTTAAAATAACAGCTTTTATGAATATCCAGAGTGTTGTGCACTTAAAATACAAATACGTTTGTGTTTGTATGTGACACTTTAATGTTAAGTTCTCTCTTCTGTCTCTCATAAACTGTGTTCATTCTAGGAGTATTGTGAGAATCTGAGGGGCTGATGTACTTGGCAATGATCTTTAGGCCATCAAGTGTGAGAAGAGGACACTCATTATCACAGGCTGCCTCACCTACACCTCTCAGAACTGGGACTGGCGAGGGGCAGTGGGATGGGCTTCAGAGAAGAGGCTGGGAATAGAAAGATTTCACCCAGCACCTGCTGCACTGCTTAGCCAATTATCTGACTGCCCATCCCAAGTTTATCTGCCTGTAAAGTGGGCACAATGTCAATTACATCACATAATAAAACACTGACCGGGATGCTACCTGCGTACATACATAATGAACGCCTCCTATAACTGCTCACACCCCCCACTCCCCTCCCCCTTCCTGGTACCTCCTGGCTTTAGGTCCTTTCTTGAACTCTTGGCTGCTGCCATCTGCCCAGCTCCCTGCTGCACCCCTGACTGTTCACCCTGTGTGAGGGGAACTAGGGGCCAGGTGCCACACAAGATGGAGGCACCTGGCATGGAGGAGGCAAAGCAGAACCTGATCTCAAGGGTCCATCCTGGGGCCCTGATTCCAGGTCTTCCTGGACTCCTTCTCCTTTCTCTGTTCACAGACTGCCCTCCCTCCCTCTGCATGGAGGTGCTTAACCTCCCCAAGCTTCCGTATCCTTGTGTGTAAAATAAAAACAAAGTAAGAGGTTCAAGAAACCAGGCCGCAGGGCAAGGACAGAGGTGAGCACCATTACCACTGGGAGCAGCTTTTCTTGCCTCTGAGTGATGAAGCAGTGCACCCAGGGTCACAAAGACAGGTAGTCTGATCCCAGGGTCTTCTCTCTCAGTGTGCTGAGTATGAGGCTAGACCCCAACCAGCCCATCCTCTCCCCTGGCGGCCACTTGAAGCATCATGAGACAGCTTGGACACACAGCTTCAGACAAGCCCCAGCCACGCCCACCCGCACTGAATGCCACCCGAGACGGCTCCCTCCCATCACACTGATGCGGAGACTGCAGCTGTGCCAACTCAGAGCTGCTCCCAACTGAGAGGGCGTGCAGGGTGGAGCTGCCACCATCCTTCAGGACCTGCTTTCCCAGCCCCAGTATGTAGGTCACCCATCTAATCCCTGGTGTGATGACTCACTGCTTGCCTCTGTCACAGCCTGATAAAGAACTTGAGCCATTAAGAAAGGGAACAAATTACTAAATGGGAGGCACAAGAGAAACCCAGGATTAAATTAGTTCATTATTCATAAATCATAAATGACTCTTCCGCTCACTGATTCTTATCTCTTTCTACTGGTCTTGAAAGAGCAATAGTCTCCCATGGGCAAGAGAGTGGGGACTTAGGAGGCCCCATTCTGGGGATCCTAGGGGTGGTGACCCCCTCAGGCCAAGGACAAGAGCTGGGCTGGCCCAGGCCCCTGTTGGCTCCGGGCTGCTTTCTGGACAGGATCTTAGACCTGAGTCACTGGGTGGGGAGGGTGACAACTGCAGGGCTTGCTGTGTCATGGGCATGGTTCTGATAGCTGTGGTGGCTGGGGATGGCTGAGCCACAGTTGCCGGGTCACCTCTGTGGCGTGTGTTACATGTGGAGCATGTTACCTCTGTAGGTAGTGTCACTGTGAGGGGTGTGTCACCTCCTCCGAGCATATCGTATCTTCAGAGTATATGTCTTCCCTGGAATGTGACATACCTTCTGAGGGATGGTCGCATCTCTGATGGGCATGTCTCACGACAGAGAGTCCCTGGATGCTTTTCTGTCCCTGCTGGAGACAGGACCAGCCTGGGCCTCACCTGGGGCATGTCATGCTTGGGATGAAGCCAGGAAGGAGAGGACCAGCCAACCCAGTGCCAAGGGCGCCAGGAAATCTGTTCCCCAGCCTGGGAGGAGATCCCACCTGCTCCTAGCCAGACCCCTGCAGGCCTCTGCCGGCGGGGAGGAGGAAGCAGCAGGGGCTGTGTGTCAGGCAGTCCCAGAGACAGGAGGCAGAGCTGGGAAGGCTGGGCCCGGGAGGGAGTGAACCCTACCGGACTGCGGAGAGGGACACGCGCGAGAGGAGCCGCCCCCTGCTGGTCACAGCTGGGAAAGGCGCTGCCAGAAAGCCGGTACAGGGCAGGGTGTCAGGGAGGAGAAACTGCGTGGCTTGCAGCCGACATCTGCTTGTTGCCTTTCATGTCGCCCCAGCTGCAACGCCATTTTCATCACGCATGTCTCCTATGCTATGGGTCAGAGAATCCCAAACAAAGCAGTATTATTCTGGAGCTTCGTGGGTGAGGGTGTTTTCCTAATCAGAAAGCTTAATGGCAGGAACCACTCTCCCCGTCACCCAACATCATTTTTGTGGTTTAAGCAGCCAGCTGTTTGAAAAGTGAGCCAAGGCTGGAGTGGAGGAGAGGGAGGTGAAAGGGAGAGCAAACATCTGGGCTGTGCACTGTGCCCCTGACAGCAAGCTGTGAGGACAGGCTCTTGTGTGACAGCAGTCTGCCTGCCGTGTGCAGCTGTCTCCACTGTCTCTGAACCTAGCAGTGACCCTGTGCCCATTGCACAGATGAGGAAACTGAGGCCTAGCAAGTGATTTGTCTAAGCAAGTGTCTGAGCCAGGATTTTAACCCAGGTGAGAAGAACTTAAGGCCATGCTTTCTTCATGTCACCGTGCTACCTCTGAACTTGAGCCCATTGAGGGGGCCACAGTACTGGTATCTTAACAGTGGCCAAAGCAGGCATCTTTAGCACCCTGTTGGTCTTGCCACACCGCCCTGGTTATTCTGCTGTGCTAATTGGGAGGAAGGTCAGATTTTTCCACATTCTCAGTATTCCAATTCATCTTGTCCACTTTGATTCTTGGATTTGATCACTTCCCGCCCCCGCCTCTTACTTAACTGTTCCCTGGGCGATTTTCCAGTCTTAGTTAAAAGGGCACTGTTCCCACTGAAGTCAGAAGTCAGAACCTCCTTCCCGCAGCCTCCCCAAGCTCCTTCACAGCCAGCCCATAGGCTCAGCCTCCTGCTGACACGCAGAGACAGTGCCCTGGCCCATCACTGAGGCTCACCGGGATCGCACAAGCCATCTGACTCCAGACTGATTTTTACAGCTTTGCAAATAGTTGCCTTAGTTCCCTTCCCCTGAATGCATTATAAAGTTAAAGGGAGAAAAAGAAGTCTTTAAAAAATCCCCAGCTATCTTAATTAACATGCAGAATGCTTTTCTGGCAGTGCACAGGCTGTGATAAAATGGGAAGCTTCTTAACACAACATATATTTAATCTGTGGCATTCGCTTCCACATGAAATTCAATCAGATATTTTAAGGGAGTTAACAAGGGCTCCCAGATCGAACTGTGAATAAATGCAGGTGTGATAAATACACTCAAGCTACTGTGAAGTTTCATCAAGTGATGAAGGTGAAAAGTGGGGTGGGGTTGAAGGATGAACCTTAATTCTAATTCTGTACTTTGTTAAAGAGAATTTATTGGACAATGCCAGGGCAATCTAATGACCCACTGCCTCTGAAGAATCAATTAGACTTGCTCATTTGTTCTGTTTTTCTGGGCATCTTTAATTTGGGCCTGCTATCTGCTGGGCAGCGGGGAGGCAGTGACTGACCAATAACGCAGTTCAGATCTCTGCCCCCTCCCCAAGGGAACTCACCATCCTAACAGTGATGGACAAGAAACAGGTGAACATGTGAAAACAATCTCCATGGGGTTAAGTAACAGAGTAAATGAAGGGGCATTCAGGTAAATCTCCTGCTGAGGACTTGATACTTGAGATGACCGAGACCTGAAGTGTGCAAAGGGGAACAACTTGCTGATGGCTTTGAGGCCAGAGAGCCCCAGGCCCATGGGGGGATGAGAAAGGAGCTGGGATGTGATAAGCAGAGACTGGTCGCAGAGGTGAGACTTCCAACTTATCCTTTCTTATTTCCAATTAAAGGTTTCATCTGCCACAGATCTGTGAGAAAGGAATGGTTTGTTTGGCTGCTGGTGTGAGGAAAATGGCTCACTACAGAGAGAAGAAGAAAGTCACATCCCACATCACATACAAATGCACACACCTAACCGCAGAAATAAAGAGTTCATCCGAAGGAAAAGAGAGGAATATCTTTGTGTTACTAGGATGAGACGGGTATCTTAACATAATTTCAAAACACAATGGTCAGATGGCAAGTATGAATTTGACATCAAAATTAAGGATTTTGTTAACATAAGAAAACACTTTAGACAAAGATAAACAGCTGGAGCAGATTTTGAATCGTCTAAAGCCAAGGGATTAATATTAAGAATAAGGCTTGGCAAACTACAGCCCACAGGGCCAAATCCAACTGGTTGCCTGTTTTTGTAAATAAAGTTTTATTGGAATACAGTCATTCCCATTCATTTACGCATCATTTATGCCTGTGGCTGCATTTGTGCTGTATCATCAGAGCTGAGTAGTTGTGACAGAGACTGTATAACCCTCAAAGCATAATATAATTAATATCTGGCTTTTAAAAAAAAATCATGTCAACCCCTCACCTAGACTATATAGGGAAATGGATAGGAGACATACCAGAAAAACTGGCAGACGCTATGAATAGGCAATTCACTGAAGACGAAATGAACTGGCTGACCGATACCTGATAAAATGAGTGATAGCACTAGAATTCAGAAGAGGGAAAATTAAAATAATGGGATTTTTTTCAACACTCATCATATCTTCAAAAATTAGAAATGCAAGTGTGATGGTTAATTTTAGATGTCAGCTTGACTGGATTAAGGAATAGCTAGAGAACCAGTAAGCATTACTGGTAAAGATGACATCTGGGTGTGTTGGTGAAGGTGTTTCCAGAGAAGACTGGTAAGGGAGTCGGGTACTGAGTCGAAAAGATCCACCCTCAGTGTGGGCAGCACCATCCAATTTGCTGGGGACCCAAATGGAATGAAAAAGGAGGGGAAAGGATTTCCTCTCTCTCTCCCTGGCACTGGTCACTCTCTTTCTCCTGCCCTGGGACATCAGAACTCCAGGCTGTTTGGCCTTGGGCCTCCACGACTTACATTAGTGCCCCTCCAGGTTCTCAGGCCTCCAGCCTTGACCTGTGAATCATATCATCATCAGCTTCCCTGATTCTGGGATTTCAGACTTGGGCTGAGTCACACTACCAGCATCTCCAGGTCTCCAGCCTGCAGATGGCCTTTTGTGGAACTTCTCAGCCTTCATAATTGCATGAGCCAGTTCCCCTAATAAATCCCCTCTCATACAGATATCTTCATATCTATATCTATTTCTGTATCTTTCTGGAATACTCTAATGCAGAAATTAATGCCAAGTGCTGATGAAGATGAGAAAAAAAGTAGGAACCCTGAAGCCATCAGTTAGAGTAGAAACAGGTCTAACTATTCTAGAGAGCATCCTGAAATTGCCCATATTGAACCTGAGAAGGACTCCCTGGGAAGGACCCCTGAGCCCTGCTCCCTAGCCCAGACAACTGGACAACAAAGTCAGGTGTGAGCGTGGTTGGCCCCTTTGCGTGGAACTCTCCCGCTCCTGTTTTTAGGAGAACTTTGAGTTGTTCAGCTATTCCCCTTTCACAGATAGCTTGTGTATTGGTGAGGGAAGCAGATGCCACCCCAAATCCAGGGCTGAGCCGGGTGGGTTCAGAAATGGACACACGGCCAAATTCAGGCCCCAGAGAGTTAAGGCAAGGTTTGTTCACGGCTTTTAGGGACGTTTTCTTCACTCTGCCAAAAGAGCTTGCAGAGTCAGTTCTATGGGATGGCTGTAGTGTTCTGGGCTTCACATCTGCTGGGACAGAAGAAAATGCCAATATCTGGAAGAAGGTAAAGCAAAATGAAGCCTGGAGGGGAAGGGTTCAGATATAGATGAGGCTAACCTGAAGCCCCTCCCCCAGCCAGCCTCTGAATTTACCCCTGAGTGGTCCAGAGATGATCTAAGCTGTTTGTGGTAGATTTTCTTACTTACAAGTAAGGCATCCTAACAGATAGAAACCCTTTGAGGGCCATGGGCATTTGAGTGGTGAAGGAATCAATGGCTCACTTCCAAGTGGAGCTTAGAAGGTGACAAGCCTCTTGAAGAAATGCCCCCCTGTCTCCCTATGCTCCCTGCCCCCAGAAATGGCAGCCTGGTAGGGAAGATGCAGGGGAGAGATGGCTGAGGGTACATCTACACAGTGAGGACTCGCAGCCTCAGAGAGCTCCCTGCATCCTCTGCTCCAGGGGATGAGACAGTGTCTTAGGTCAGTTCCCCCAAAAGCAGAGACTGAGATGGGGATTGTTGTCATTTATCCAGGCCTTGCTCCGGAAGAAAACCCAAAAAAATGGAAGCAAATAAAATGCCAGAGGAAGGAACCAAGCAAGGACGTGGTCCCAGTTGGACTTTTGAGCTGCAGCCTGGTCCTGCATGGAGCACAACTGTACCAGTGTGGGCCCCACTGGTAAGCATAGGGGCCGGCCTTTTGGACACTCTCATCAACCCATTATTGGCTGTGGGCAGCCCCAGGGAGAGAGCTCTAACTGTCCCCTCTCCATATGAGGCGTCTCCCATTGGCTGAGGACATTCCTAAGGAGGGCAGTTCTGAACTCTCAGCTTCCGATGTTCAAGCGGCTGGGGGCAGGTGCACAGGCCCAGAGGAAGGGTTTGGGCAGGACACCAACAGTGTTTAGTCAGTCTAGCCAAATCCTCATTCCCCAGAGAAGGTGCTGAGGGAAGTGACAAGAGGCACCAGTGGCCAAGACAAGACAAACACAGCAATAGATACTAGGAGGCCCAGAGGCCATGGAGGGATAGGATGCCATGGCAGGTGTCAGTGTGGCAGAATGCCAGCGCACATTGTCTCCTCAAGAGAGTATCATCCTAGTAGATACCAGTGTGGGCAGATGACAGTCAGGAACCAAATGCCCCCCTGACCTTTGCTGCACACCTTCTCCCCTGGCATCCTACCCCAGGGACAAGGAGGAAGAGAAAAGGCCCTGCACTGATGAAAATTCAAATTTGCACCACCGGGCAGGATGGGACACCAGGATAGAAATCAAATTCAGCTGAAGTTAGGTTGGCCTGCCTACTCCCTGATTTGCAATCACCACATGTGCTCCTGCTAAAACATAAAAGGGTGTCATTAACAGGAAAAGACTATTAGCAAGTTCATTAATCATGGTCCTGTTCACACTTCCATGGTCAACTACAATCCTTTGGTTTGAACTGAGGCCTCCCCACTTAATTACAGTGTTTAGCAATTAACAGTTCATCCCCTATCACTGGCCTGCCCTGGCTTTCAGTAAAAGATAAAGTGCTTGAATTTCTTTGCAGGGATTGCCCTCACTTGGGCAAAGGGCCATGTTTGGTGTCACCAGGACAATCATTTGTTGTTGAGTGAACAGGTCTCTTTTCAATGCTCTTGCTAATGGCTTGGCCTCCCCTATGATCTCCAAAGTGATTAAGAGCATTGGTGATGTCCTGGTCTTTTAGAGGACCCCAGAAAACAAATTCCCTTAACCTATGTTTTCTCATCTGTACAATGGATTTAATAATAGAAGCTTATCAAAAACGTAAATGATTAAATACCTAGGGAAAAGTCTGGCATGTAGCCCTCAATACTAGGTATAATGTGTTGTATATTATTCATAAATATTTTAAAAACTTTCATTGAGCACCCATTCAGAAAAGTATGCATAGACTTGATAAGTTCCCCCAAACACAGCACACCTATGTAACCAACACCCAGAACAAGGAAGGAACATCACTAGGACCTCAGATCTGCTTCTCATGCCCCCTTCTGGTCAGTACTACCCCACCATGGTAACTTCTCTGCTGAAGTCCAGGAGCATAGACTACTTTTGCTCGGTTGTATATTTATATAAATAGACTTGTACTGTGCATACGCTTTCATGCCTGGCTTCTTTCACTCAGCGTTAAGTCTGTGAGATTTATTCATGTTGCGTATAGTTGTACTTCATTCATGTTCATTGTTTTAAACTGTTCCATTGTGCAAATACACCTCAATTTATCTGTTCCTCAGTTTCATGGGTCTTGGGGTGCTTTTAACAACATGATTACGTATAAAGCTGCTATGAACATTCTTGCCTAAATCTGTTTTTTTTTTTAATTGAAATGCTTAGTTTTGAGATAACTGTAGATCCAGATGCAATTTTAAGGAATAATAATGAGAGACCTGGTATATTCTTTATCCAGGTTCTCTCTATTATAGCATCTTGCAAAACTGAAGTCAAACATCACAACCAAGAGGTTGACATTGGTACAAACCACAGGTTTTGTTCAGATTTCTCCAGTTTTATGTGTACCTGTAGGTGTGTGTGTTCAGTTCTATACCTTTTAATCACCTGCACAGATTCATACGACAATTAAGTTCCCAATCTCATCCTTGAAAAAACACTATATACCTCATTGTTGAATATCACTACAGTCATCTTTGAAGCACTACCTTTGGGAAACCATGCACTGATGCCAGTGTCCAAACCACCCTCCAAAGCAATTTAGGAACTCTTTTTCTGGAATGGCCATCAGAGCTGCCATTACATTACTGTTGGTGTCAGGAACATCATCAAAATGTTTTTCTTTCAACATTTCCTTTATCTTTGGGTAAAGAAAAACGTCACTGAGGGCCAGATAAGGTGAGTAGGGAGAGGGTTCCAATACAGTTAGTTGTTCACTGGCTAAAAACTCCCTCACAGACAGTGCCGTGTGAGCTGGTGCATTGCTGTGATGCAAGAGCCGTGAACTGTTGGCCAAAATTTTCAGTTAATATTTTCCTAACTTGTTATCTATCGATGTTTACTTGATCTGCTATGCTTCTCACAGTGAACTGATGATTTTGACACACAATTTGACACATTTTTACAATGTTTTCATCAGTTCGTTACTGGCCACCCTGACCTCTCTTCATCAATGATGCTTTCTCTATCCTCAGAAAAACATGTAATCCATTTGTACACTGCTGGTTTCCTCATGGCATTATCTCCATAAACTTGGACTAACAGGTTCCTATTTTTGCTTTCACTTTTGCCAACTCTAACATGACATTTAATGTTTGTTTGTGTGTTGCTCTAATTTAAGGTCCAATATGCTCACGACAGTACACAACAACACACAGCAACAATGATGAACACACTCACCAAGACACCACCACTTGTTGACATGCACAGCTGTGAGACACTAATATGCCAGAGTATGGAACCTTAACTAAGCTATTTGTGCAGTGCTGCCAACTTAAGCCATGGTGGCAAGTTCATGAACTTAATTGTTAGACCTCATATATCCACCACTATAATCAAAATACTGAACAGTTCCATCACCAACAGCAACTAAGTAACATACTTGGAAATAGATTGGCAACATCTTAATTACAACATTGTGAGACACCTTAAGCCAGGTAAGCCCCCGTGGATTCCAGACCCTCAGAAACTGTGTAAGATAAGAGTTTTTTGTGTTAAACTGTGAAGTGTCTATACAGCAATAGATAAGTAATACAGATACCTATATCAGACATCTGATAAAAATGTAGACCTCTGAGCCTCCCCTCAGATCTACACTCTGCTTTGTATAAACTTCCCCTAGGCAATTCTGATGTGTGTTCTTTTTTTTTTTTCAGTACTTAAGCATTTTTTTCCATGTATACATTAATGCATTTATGGGGCACAATATGCTGATTGCATATACAATTTGGAATACTTATATTGTACTGGTTAATATGCCCCTCACTTCATTTACTTAATTATTGTGTTAAGACAGTTATACTCTATACTTAATAGATCTGACACATACCCTTGCAATATACACCATAGATGTGATCCCACCATTCACCCTCCCTCCGTCTGACCTCCCCCACCTTCTCCCATTCCCCTCCTCCTTCATCCTGGGCCATAGTTGTAATCTATTCTTCATATGAAAGTGTGAGTGATTGTAAATTGTTTTCATAATAGTACCAAATACCTTGGATACTTTTTCCTCCATTCTTGAGATACTTTACTAAGGATATGTTCCAGCCCCATCCATATAAACATAAAAGAGGAAGCAGTACCTGTGACTCAGTGGGTAGGGGCACCAGCCCCATATACCAAGGGTAGCGGGTTCAAACCCTGCCCTGGCCAAACTGCAACAAAAAAATAGCCAGGCATTGTGGCAGGTGCTTGTAGTCCCAGCTACTCGGGAGGCTGAGGCAAGAGAATCGCCTAAGCCCAAGAGTTGTAGGTTGCTATGAGCTGTGACACTATGGCACTTTACTGAGGACAGCAAAGTGAGACAGAGTCTTAAAAGAAGCAAACAAACAAAAAAGGAGATAAAGTTTCCATCTTTTTCTAAGGCTGCATAATATTCCATGGTGCACATATACCACAATTTATTAATCCATTCATGGGTCGATGGGCACTTGGGCTTCTTCCATGACTTAGCAATTATGAATTGGGCTGCAATGAACAATCTGGTTCAAATATCTTTGTTATAGAGTGATTTTTGGTCTTTTGGATATATTCCTAGTAGAGAAATTGCAGGATCGAATGGCAGGTCTACTTTTAGATCCCTGAGTATTCTCCATACTTCTTTCCAAAAGGGATATACTAGCATGCATTCCCACCAACAGTGCAGAAGTGTTCCCTTTTCTCCACATCCACACCAACATCTGTAGTTTGGGGATTTTGTAATATGGGCTAATCCCACTGGAGTTAGATGATATCTCAAAATGGTTTTGATTTGCATTTCTCTGATGATTAAAAATGATGAGCATTTTTTCACGCGTCTGTAGGCCATGTGCCTATCTTCTTCAGAGAAACTTCTGTTGAAGTCCCTTGCCCACAATGAAATGGTATTACTTGTTCTTTTCTTATTAATACGTTTGAGTTCTCTGTGGATTCTGGTTATCAAACCTTTGTCAGAAACATAACCTGCAAATATCCTCTCCCTTTCTGAGAGCTGTCTGCTTGCTTTACTTACTATGTTCTTGTCTGTGCAGAAGCTTTTTAGTTTGATCAGATCCCAGTAATGTATTTTTGGTGTTGCTTCAAGGTCGGGGGGGGGGGTCCTTCTCATAAAGTATTCTCCCAGGCCAATTTCTTCAAGTGTTTCCCCTGCACTCTCTCCAAGAATCTTTATAGTTTCATTTCTTAAGTTTAAATCTTTTATCCAGTGACAGTCAATTTTTGTTAATGGTGAAAGGTGTGGGTCCAGTTTCAGTCTTCAACAAGTTGCCAGCCAGTTCTCCCAGAACCATTTGTTAAATAGGGAATCTTTTCTCCAATTTATATTTTTGATGGGATTATCAAAGAAAAAATGTCAATAAGTGTCTGGGTTTATCTCTCAGTTCTCAATTCTGTTCCATACATCTATCTCTCTATTTTTGTGCCAGTACCATGCTGTTTTGATCACTATAGATTTATAGTATAGATTGAAGTCTGGTAGTGTAATTCCTCCTGATTTGTTTTTATTTCTGAGTAATGTCTTGGCTATTCGAGGTTTTTTTTCTGGTTCCACATAAAATGAAGTACTATTTTTTCCAGATCTTTAAAGTATGACAGTGGTGCTTTGATAGGAATTGCATTAAATTTGTATATTGCTTTGGGTAATATGGACAGTTTAACAATGTTGATTCTTCCCAGCCATGAACAAGAAAAGAAAACCATAGACCAATATCCTCAATGAATATAGATGCAAAAATATTCAATGAGATCCTAGCAAACAGAATCCAGCAACACATCAAACGAATTATGCACCATGACCAAGTGAGTTTTACCCCAGGGTCTCAAGGTTGGTTCAATATACATAAATCTATAAATATACATCACATAACCAAAATAGAAAACAAAGACCATATGATTCTCTCAATAGATACAGAAAAAGCTTTTGACAATATCCAGCATCCTTTCATGATCAGAACATTTAAGAAAATAGGTACAGAAGGGACTTTTTTTTTTCTTTTTTGCAGTTTTTGGCCAGGTCTGGGTTTGAACCTGCCACCTCCGACATATGGGGCCAGCGCCCTAGTCCTTTGAGCCACAGGCACCACCCAGAAGGGACTTTTCTTAAATTGATAGAGGCCATCTACAGCAAACTCACAGCCAATATCGTATTGAATGGAGTAAAATTGAAAACATTTCCACTCAGATCAGGAACCAGGCAAGGTTGCCCATTGTCTCCACTGCTTTTTAACACTGTAATGGAAGTCTTAGCCATTGCAATTAGGCAAGAGAAGGCGATCAAGTGTATCCAAATAGGGTCAGAGGAGATCAAGCTTTTACTCTTTGCAGATGGTATGATTTTATACCTAGAAAACCCCAGGGGCTCAACTACAAAATTCTTAGAAGTGATCAAGGAATACAGAAGCATCTC
>CAUYQV010188310.1:0-33220 GCA_963574575.1 Galagoides demidoff
GTAAATTGAGCTGCAGTAAACAGTCTAGTGCAAGTGTCTTTAAGATAAAAGGATTTTTTTCCTTCTGGGTAGATGCCCAGTAATGGGATTGCAGGATCAAATGGGAGGTCTAGCTTGAGTTTTTTGACCCGGTTCTCCATAAGGACATTCGCATTAGACTGTTTATTACAGTGCAGTTTACAATCACCAAAATGTGGAAACAGCCTAAATGCCCACCAACCTGGGAATGAATTAACAGGCTGCTGTATATATATGCCATGGAATATTATTCACCCATTTAAAAAGATGAAGACTTTTCATCTTTTGTATTATCCTGGATGGAGGTAGAACACATTCTTCTTAGTATAGCATCACAAGCATGGAGAAGCAAGAATCCAATGTACTCAATTCTAATATGAAGTTAGTTACTAGATGAGCTAATGCAAGGTGGGGGGTAGGGGAATAAGGGAGCAGGAAGGGGGGGAAAGGAGGGGGATGGGGGTCATGGTGTATGGCACACCTCTTGGGGGCCGGACACCAGTACAAGAGGGACTTTATCTAACAAATGCAATCAGTGGAACCTAATTCTTTGCGCACTCTGTGAATCCCAAACAATAAAAAAGGACCCTTTTAGAACAATAACAAAGTACCTCATTTTCTATTACAAAAGCAGTGTATGCTTGCTTATAACATTTATAAAATAGAGAAAGCATCTATAAAAATAAATAATCTCTAAGCCTGGATTACATTGGTTTTATTTTAGAGTATATAATTCAAAGAATAGCAGTTTTAAACATTAAAAACCACAACATGCCCTGCCAAGAAATATTGACATTCATCAAAGGTATGAAAAGTAAATCAAAACTTGGTCTGGAAGAGCCAACTTTTAATGCAGAGAACATCAAATAAAATTAATCATGCTAGGGCAGCACTTGTGGCTCAGTGGGTAGGGCGCCAGCCCCATATACTGAGAGTGGCAGGTTCAAACCCGGCCCTGGCCAAACTGCAACTAAAAATATCTGGGCATTGTGATGGGCACCTGTAGTCCCAGCTACTTGGGAGGCTGAGGCAAGAGAATCGCCTAAGCCCAAGAGCTGGAGGTTGCTGTGAGCTGTGACACCACAGCACTCTACAGAGGGTAACAAAGTACTACTCTGTCTCAAAAAATCATCATCATCATCATCATCATCATCATCATGCTAAACAGCCAGAGACGGGGGTTGGGGCTGGCACCAAGCCACGTTTTCTACATAGATCTTTTGATGTTCTATGATGGTCCATATTGTTATCTTATCTCTCTTGGCCATTTTTTATTATTCCCATGGTCCAGATGAGGACACTGGAGCTGAAAGATATTAAGTAACTCCTGTAAGCTCACACCTATTAGTGGAACCCAGGTTCTCTGACTGTAGAAGGTCATGCCTCCATGAAACCCAAATTCCCCATAAATAAGCCTATCTTCCTCCCAGATAAGTCACCAGACAGAAAAATTGAGAAATGCTGTCCAGGAACTAGGACTTAGACTCAGAGGTTACAGAAATCTACCTGGTACTTTATTTTACTATGAACTGGTCCCCAACTTGCAAAACAAAGTCCTCTGGGCTCTTCCCTTTCCTTTCCCCAGTGGAAAAAACATTCCTCCTGACCTGCATTGTCTAAAGTTGTGGGAGGGGTGAAAGGCACTGTCTTGGACACCACTGCCAGTGTCTCAAAGTGTCACATGTATCCCAAGTCCACTGGCTCTGGGCCAACATAGCCCACAGGAATAGTCCAAGGACTGTAGGCCTTGTGGTCTGTCTCACAAATTCAGTCCAACTCCAGACTGCTCTTCACCACCCCCAACCCTCTGGGTGGTGGGACTTGGGGGAACTCAGCTTTAGGGTGGAGGATTTCTCCCTGGCCCAGCTCCTTCCATGTGCACCAGCAGAGTTCTACCCTGTGCTGTGCTCCCTTGCACCAGCGAGGCCCTGAATTTCGATGCAAAGCCCCACCATCACTTCACTCTCCCCCTCCCACCCTCCCAGGGGCACACAGACTCTCTTTCCACTTGCTGTCTGGGCATAGCCAAGGCATAGGCAATGCAAGACTGTCTTTTCTGCCCTCCTCAGTGCCTCTTTCCTTGACATAATGTTAAAACCAGATAGTATGATTGCTCATCTGAGATTTGGTTCTTCTGAAGGTGCTCGCTGGCATGGACAGTTGTTGATGTAGATGTTCACGTGAGAGTCCATCCCTGGAGGGCCCTATTCTGCCACTTGCTCTGCCTGGAACCCCCCCTTTCTTGTCATGTGCAGAATTGTGCATGCAGCAGTACTCAGAATGTCTTGACAATAAATATTTAAGAAGCACTGTTCTAAACCAAAAGAGGTGAATGAGTCTCAAGCTTGTTAAGAACATTTGGCCAGGCACAGTGGTCCACACGTGTAATCCTAGCACCCCGGGAGGCTGAGATGGGAGGATCACCTGAGCTCAGGAGTTCAAGACCAGACTAAGCAAAAGCCATAACCATCTCTACTAAAAATAAAAAAAATTATTAGGTCTTGTGGAGGGAACCTGCAGTCCCAGCTACTCAGGAGGCTGAGGCAGGAACAACACTTGAGCCCAAGAGTTTGAGGTTGAAACTCTGTCTCAAAGAAAGAAAAACCTTCTAATGGCAGAGTCTAATGGAATATAATTTTAAGATACCATAATTCCCACGGATCATTCCAAAGCAATGGCAATAATCAATAAATAAACATTTATCAATATATTATCTGTATGGATGATCAACGCAAGACCCACATGTGTCTCAAATTTGAAGTTTAAAATTCAGCCTTTTGTCAAAACACATATTAGACAACTAGCAGGCACCATGATGGGCACTGGAAATTCAAATGTAAGTCAAGGTGAAGTTCTTCCCTTTACAGCTTATGATGTAAGGTTACATGCAAATAAATATCAATAGTAAAATAACCCAGAATGATAAACGTGATGGTAAAGGTATGTGCAATATTATAAGGGATCAGAGAAGGGTAGAATGATCAATTACTCAAGTCAGGGAAGCGTGAAGAATTACAGGATGAAATGGAATGCGAGTAGAGTCTTGATAGATGGGAAGGAGCTTGAACATGAGTGAGTCACAGTAAAGTGATGTCCAAGTTGGGGCAAACAGTCCTACGTTCCTAGAACAAGAATATATGGAAAGGTGAGTCCAGGTGCAGGACTTGGCACACGGGCTAAGGCAAAGATGCAGTGACACAATTCATTTTAAATATTTTTTAAAATACCTTGTAGATAATAAAAGAGCCATCAGAGTGTAACACTGGGAATGAGGATAACCTGTCTGAATTAGAATGAGCACCACGAAAGCAGAGGACTCAACTGGAGACAAAAGGATATGTGGGCTGAAAGACCAATCAGGAGTCCCTGATTCCACAGTTCAGGAGAGAGATGAGTCGTGGGGCAGAACAGATAAACAAGTGGTAGGGTGGGTTGGGAGTGGGGGTTGGGGGTAGCGACAAGAAATTATAGGAAAAGGTGTACCTCTCGAGGAAAATGGGTTCCTCGCTGGCTCAATGAAAAGTGCCAAAAATAGTTCCATACCTCGCAAGTATACATGGGTCCTTGTGTATATGTTACTTAAAATGGGGACACACCTATATTAATGCCAGTAAAAGACTTAGATGTCACCGAGGGGAGAAGGGTGCTAATACTCCGGAGCATCAGTGATCTACCAGGCACAGCACTGGATATTTTTGCACATTCTACACAGAAAATGTATCCTGGGAGGCCATTGGTGTTCTTGCCCCACTGGCAAGGCCACCATCCCCCTCTTGCATGTATTGGTCCTAGGAAGCCATCAAGAACAGCCTTGTTTTGCTCTGTTTCTCTTACTCAGCTGCAAAATGAATCATTCTCTTCGTGACATCAGCCCTACAAATCAATTCACTGAATTAAAACAGGCCCTGCTAGAACAAAACACAAGCCAAAGGTTTCAGGTCTCTTTTCCTCCCACTGGTTTACACAGATCAAAAACTGCTCCAGGATTTCTAAAGAGAATGGCTCAGGTTCCCCCGGTCCCCGCCCAGCACCACCCTGGGATTGAATGAGGCCGGACTGCCCTTGGGGACAGCTGCCACAGTCCTGAAATGTCAGAGGCAGCACTATAAGCCTCCAACCTCCCGTCACGTTCTCAGCTATGGGTATTGATTTCAGACACTGTTACAGAGCAAAACTGAAAGCCTGTTCCTTTACAGCTTGTGGGCACCTTTCACAAGGGGCTTTGCACCAGCAGTCTCATATCTGGTGCCTTTGAAAGCAGAGCCGGCCTTCCAAGACTTGTTCCTTCACTCCCGAAGATTCGATCAATGTCACAGCCAGACAGCACTTTCATTATTTTGACAAGCCTACTGAGAGTGCTCAGACCAGGAGACAATGGAAAGCCTCCAGTCACTGGTGTGCATGAGATTTAAGCAGAATAACAATGCCAGCGTGCTCTGATGGCTTCATCTGGATACTTTTTTTGGGGGGAGGGGGGTGTTATCCTTTTAAGGAAGTCTGTCTGTGTGTTGAAACAGACACGTATCGCACGTTGTCATAGATTTCAGGGGAGGGGGAGAGAAGAAGATGAACAGGAAAAGTCGCCGCCTCAAAGAAATTTGCAGTCTAGAAAGGAAAACAGAGGTGGCTACAAAGGCTATCATGAAGCAAATCAACGTGAGTGAGGAAATAACAAGAAGGAGATGTGGCCCGGGCTGCATCGGTGCTGGGGTGAGGAGGATTTGAAGTCAGGCCCCAGCTACATTATTCAAGGGAGGGAATGGTGGGATCAGAAGAGAGGCTACTGTTGTGCTGCCCAGGTGATGGTGAGAAGCTAATAGCAAGAAAGAGCCTTGAACCTTGAACTCATTATCAGCTGGATCACGTAGCTGAGTATTCCCCCCACATTTTAAATCCAAACGGCATTTGAGTGGTTATTTTGATCCCAGCATCCCAAGTTTTAGAGCCCTATGTTTTGAGTATTAGATATGATTTTTTACAAACCATATTTTTATGAAAAGGAGCAGAATGTGAGAACTAAGAAATCTACAAATAGGAATATAGGCCCTGAGCAGGGAGACTGCCTGATTTTGAAAGTGACCTTGAGGTTTCTCTCTTCAACCTCAGAGAACCGCAAAAGACAAAGCAAAGCTAATGGTTGGAACAAAGTGAGATAGGTGTTTAAAATGTCTAAGACGCTATCTATTTTTAATGATCTCGGATGCTAGAAACCCAAGGAAGGAAAGTCAGGTTTAAAAATAACCATCGAGCCTTCATGTGGCACCATATTTCACAAAGTTTCTAAACTTGCATGTATCACCTTTCATAATAGCTTCAGGATCTTGGTGGTCCCAGTGCTTGAGATGAGACAAGGACCAGGGGAAGGGAAGCACAGGGAAAGGCAAATAAAACAAAAATCACTAAATGTAACCTCAACGAATAAATAAACAGAGCCAAAAATCAACTTATGTTTTTGCAAAAGAATCTTGGGTTAAATAAATGTTCATACATGTATTTCCTTCATTCAACAAAGCTTTACTAAACCCTAGTATTTGCCAGGTAATGAGCTGGGTGGTTGGAATTCCCGGAGCTTGTCATCTGGGACATCATGCAAGCAATCTCTGTTGATCTAAAATTGTAGCTAAACCATCTCACCTTTTCTACAAAATTAAAACTATGGGATAGTCACCCTACTTCCATTTCTCTCTCATGCAGTCCATCAGTCGGTAACTTATCAAAGATTTAAGCATTTAAGCTGTACCAGGTAATGTTTCAGTTTGAGATCAATACAGGCAGTCCCCTGAATTACAAACATCTGGCTGACATCGGATTCGTACTTACAAATGGGGGCTATTATAGGTAATAGGTAATGTACCTGTTCTAGCTTACATGCAAATTCAACATAAGAACAAACCTACAGAACCTATCACATTGGTAACCCAGGGACAGCCTGTATAATAACTATTTTATAAACAAAATGGTGCCAGTGATGGTAGGGAAGGGATTTTTAAGAGAAGAAAAGGAAAGCAGCATTTGATCGAGTCACCTAATATGTGTAGGGATTTCCCAGGCAAAAAAGTAAAGTAGAGCATTCCCTGCTGTGAGTACACAAAGTCTACAGAGGAAAAGAGTGTGTGGGGTCTGGCCAGGAGTGAGGGTGGAGTTCTGTGCCACTGAGAGCCACGAGCTTTGGACCGATGACTTGATTCCACCCACAAGAAGATCTTGGTGTTGTCAGGGTGTTTAGACTTAATTCAGTCAACAAGCGGGGCTGCTTCCAGACTCCTGCACCCTCACTTTATCGAGTGAAGCCCGGGAAATTTAAGTAACTTGCCCAAGAGCGAGTCTGTCCATAAGCAATTGGGAATCTCATTTTGCTCAGAGAATGAGATGCTGCACTGTCCAAGTTGGGTTGAGTTTTCAGTGGATGTTGAAATGTTTAACCTGTGGGGACACACAGGGCATCACTGCAATGCCAGGTCTAAGGTTTGTTTGTAATTCCTTCATACCTTTATTCAATAGCTCCATATCTGTCCAATATCTGATCCATGCTGGGCACCATGTTAGACCCTTAAAGTAGAATGGTGGCAAAATGAACCCAGAAGGGCTTGATAATAGATTTGGGAGGACAGACATTGTATGTGCAGGGCATCAGAGTATCACCACAGCAGGGAACTTGACCTGGCCTCAGAAAGAGGGATCCACTCCTTAGAAATAAAACGCCATGGAAAGTTGCCTTCTGGTGCTTCACTCTGCTAACCTGTTTGGATGTGAGCCAAGCACACCTAATAGCCAAAATTCCACCAGCCAGGACCACCATGCAGAGCTGCTACATCCCCCATAGATGTGCCAGAATCTGCACCGGCAAGAAGCAATACCAGCCCCTCTGCGTGTGACAGAGCTAATGCCAGAGTCACCACTTTATCAGGGCAATCCTTGAATCCCTAATTGGATAGGAAAATGAAAGCATTTCTTTGGAAGGAAATCGCAAGGCTGTGACTGACTCCATCATTTTCGTCAGTAGATGGGAAATTCAAGCTCAGCTCCTGTCTATAATTACCCATCATGTCATGAATACGAAATTACAGCTTTCACAAGTGACACTCATTCCACGCACAAATTTCATAATGGTATAAAAGGCTAGCTGGACAACAGATTGGATAAATGGAATGGACGTGTTAATAGAGGTTTTTTTAACCACTAATCTATTTTGTGCATTATGATGATGTGCATACTACAAATGTATAATCACCTCTAGGATAAAAATTTTTATAATGGATTTTTTTTCCTTATGATCACCAAATCTCTCCCATCTTCTCTTATCCCCCTCTCCAAGCTTCCTGGAAACCCAAAAAGAGCCCCAGACTAGGAGTCAGGAACTGCGCATTATTTCTTAGGTTCTGTCACAAACTACTTTTGGTGGCAAGCTTTTTCATCCTTGCTTCATGTTCTCATCTATAGAATGTGAATAGTGGCAGCTATTTCACTGAACTCCTAGCCCGCTGGGGAAAACACTGAGTTTGGAGTTAAGAGGTTCAATGTGAGTTTGGTTTTGCCACTGTCTGGAAGATGACTTTATGTAAATCACATCAAGTCCCGAGACCAAGGTAATCCACTGCTAAAGGGGGCCTAATTTCAGCTGTCTCATAAATGTGTGCTGAGAGTTAAATAAAGTAAGCTAAAGTGTTTTATAAACCACAACTGCTTATGGTAGCATAAGATGTTATTAATTAGGATCAAATAAGCTCACAAGCAAGATCTTATAACTTCAGTGCTTTGAGACGTGCATAGTGGTGTGACATAAAGCTTCTTATGCAGCCGACCAACCTCAACCTTTAGGACATTTTAGGGCTACCTCTATTTATCATTAGTTAGGGAAAGACCAGAGCATCCTACGTGGCAGGACACCCAAGCAGCACTAGTCACCTCATACTGAGTGTGCCTTAGGAAGATTGGATGGCGCCTTGTCTTGGCAACTGAGAAAGGATGGTCCTGTGCTACACCTGTACCAAGAAAGGTGGGAAGGAACAATGAGGAGTTCCTTTCTGCTCCAGAAATTCCAAGGCTTAATAGCCTTGTGATTGCCTGCTACAGCCAAGCAAGTTCAAGGTTCAAGCCAAGACTTACTCAATAAGAACCAGGCAGAGCCTTTCAAGGGTAATAATACATCATGAGATTGAACTTCAGAACAGGTGGTTTCTCATAATGTTTCATTTCCTAAACCCAAATTCATTCACTGCACTGCCTCCCTCAGTCTATCAGCCTTCCCCAAACTGACTTGCTGATCCATACCATACTCAGCCAAAAAGAGAGAAAATATGTTGTCCAAACATCCCCAAATGTCCTCGGCATGCTGGACATCTTGACCAGAAGCAGTAGGAATAGCACTGGCACGTTCGCCTTTTGGCTTTGGTTTGCAGCAATGCGTGGGTGGCGTCCGCGACACCCCAAGCCAACCCAGAGCACGAGGACATGGGCATAAATTTCTCAGCCTAAATTCCCAAGTAACTTTTATAACTCTGCTATAGTAGTTACTTTCTAAAGGTCAAGATTTACATGTTTATTTTGACTGGTGCTTCTTGACCTAACCCAGATTTTAAAAAGAAGAAGAAGAAAAAAAAATTGACCCAAATAGATTAATTGCTTGCAAGTGAAATCTACAGCTCATTTTGGGAAGTCACCGAGAACTCTGCTTTATGTCATTTGAAAGGAGAAAGAAAGAATGACATTTCAGTTCAGCCTGGAGCACCCAGGGGCCAAAAAGCAAGTCCCAGAGAGGAACATCTGGTTGGCGAAGACAAAGGAACATAACACCTGCAAACTCCTTGTGTGTTTACCCTGTAACTAGTTGTCCATTATCGACACAAAATACATTTGGGGGCTGGAAACTGGTTGTTCATGCCAAGAAAGTCTGGAGTGATAACGCAGCCTGTTTACCTTGGAATTCTCCCCTCCTAGCTTGGGCGCGGGCCCTGCTGAGCCAAGACAGCCTTGGAACATTTTTCCGCTTAGCGTCTCTTTGCTGAAACTTCTGCAAGTTTGGAGCTGGCGACGGGGACAGGGCGTTGGAGGATGAGAGTGTGCAGAATGACTCCCAGGCTTCAGAATAGGGTTATGATATTATTTATTCCTCTGTGATGATTTTCTGGCAGGGCTTTTCATTTCTTAGCCTCTGGAAGGAGTTGCATGTATCAAAAACAACACCAAAACAAACCATTTTAACACCCACACTTACAGGAAACTCTACCCCAGGGGCTCAAAGTTCTTCTAAAGGAACAAGAAGGCCTGCCATGCACAGCTCTGCCCTTGGCAGCCTGGTTGTCAGCCCCCAACTCGATTTATTGTGTCCGTCTTTGAAGCACTCCTTGGCCTGCAATGAGGTATCCCCCAAAGAGACCCAGCTGAGCACAGCCCCTGGCAGGAGAGCTCCCGCCACGAGTCAAATCCCGTCACTGTCAGGTGGGACAGCCAAACCCAGCCTTGTCCCTGACGCCACTGAGTCAAAAGTTTTAGCAGGAGGCAAATGGGTACAATGAACACCATTGGATCAGGGGCAGTTTGAAGGCTATGACGAAGACTTTGAGAAGAGGTGTGTGGAAAAACAGCAGTGTTCACATTTAATTTTGAGTTCCCAGCCTGAAGCCAGTCTCAGCGGTTAGCACCTTGCATGCCTTTTCTCATGAACTCGAATAACAGCCCTCTTCTCCTGATATGGTAGACTTGAAAAAGGAGGAGCTCTCCCAGGGTCAAGTTATTAGCAAAATGGAAAACTGGAGTTTCCACCCACATGTGTCCAGCTTTTATTCTACCACATCACGCAGCCTGCAAGATGATGGTTAACAAGGGCTGATGTTTCTTTTGCCTTCAAATGTATTCACAATGACCCAGGATGGCACCGGGTTGTTTTGTTTCAAATAACCAAGCCCGTTCTCCATTCTTTCCCTTAAACCTCCTTATTTCACAGTGAGAACAGGCAGGAAGTTAAGGGTTGGTGGGAAGTGTGTTGAGCTGGAACAGGAGGGGCTGTGTCCCAGGCCAGGCTTGCTCCTCTCACTCCTGCTCAGGTCTTCTGCTCACACCTGCTTCAAACAAGAGAGCTGGAATATGAGACACACCAGACATTTGCTACATTGCTTAAGGCTGCTCAATTCCACTCAAGAAAATAAGAGAAATAGGGCGGTGCCTATGACTCAGTGGGTAGGGTACCAGCCCCATATACTGAGGGTGGCAGGTTTGAACCTGCCCCAGCCACACTGCAACAAAAAATAGCCAGACGTTGTGGCGGGCACTTGTAGTCCCAGCTACTTGGGAGGCTGAGGCAAGAGAATCATCTAAGCCCAGGAGTTGGAGGTTGCTGTGAGCTGTGACACTACAGCACTCTACTGAGGGTAATAAAGTGAGACTCTGTCTCTGGAGAAAAAAAAAAACAGAAAATAAGAGAAACAAACCAATGAGGACAGAGGAAATGAAGCAAAATGAGACACCTCAAAGATAGACACAGTGAGTAGAGCACATGCCTGGTAGGAGTTGGGACTGATGGAAAAACCCAAGGCATTGGATATTCAAAATTACACGTTGGCTCACACCTATAATCCTAGCACTCTGGGAGGCTGAGGTGGGAGGGTCCCTTGAGCTCAGGAGTTTGAGACCAGCCTGAGCAAGAGCAAGACCCTAACTCTACTAAAAATAGAAAAACTAGCCAGGTGTGGTGGCAGACACCTATGGCCCCAGCTATTTGGGAGGCTGACATAGGAGGATTGCTTGAACCCAGATGTTTGGGGTTGCTGTAAGCTAGGCTGATGTCACAGCACTCTAGCCAGGGTGACAGAGTAAGACTCTGTCTTAAAAAAAAAAAAAAGCAAATTGCACTAAGTACACTTGAGGAACTCAAAATTCACTAAGATTTAATTGCCCACTCATGGGAAACACTCATTTCAGCTTTACTTGCCCTTCAGGTAAACTCCAGCAGGCTAACCAGCAAGCTAGAGCTGTGACAAGCATGTCTGCTCCTACCCTCACAAAAACAAGCCTGGCTGTCTGTCTCAGGCACCTTCCAGCTGTTGGTCTCTCGTTACTAACTCTGGTGCTCTTTTAAACCCAGTAGAGAAGGCTGATGTGTTGGAGAGAGAGAGAGACTACAGTTGTTTCCTGATATGCCTAATAAGGGCCTGTGGTCCTTCCACCCTGCTTTTATCCTCCCTTGGTGTGTTAATTCTCTTCTCCTTCTTTCCCCTTGCTTCTCACTGTGTACTTTTAAACCAGTTTACTAAACCATGTGATCTGAACATTTTGGTATTTGAGCTTTTATGTTCCCTGACTTCTACAATGGCTTGCTTGGTAATGGACTTGCAGGATACCATTCCATCAAGCTGGCTTACCACTTAATATGTGACCTCCAAGATTCAGCCCACCTTCAGAATTTTGTAGTTCTTTATCCTCTAAAGATAGCAAAGCCTGGTGGAATAATTCAATGGCAAAGAAAACTAAATAAACTCAAGAGAAGATTAACATGATTTTTTTCTAAAAAGACAATGCTGATGCCTCCTGATTTATTTTTATTTCTAAGTAATTTTATCAGACTTCAGATTATACTACAAATCTATAGTGATCAAAACAGCATGGTACTGGCACAAATTTAGAGACGTACATATATGGAACAGCACAGAGAACCTAGGGATGAATCCAGCCACATATTGTCATTTGATCTTTGATAAACCTAACAAAAACATACATTGGGGAAAAGATTCCCTATTTAACAAATGGTGCTGGGAGAACTGGCTAGTGACCTGTAGAAGACTGAAACTGAACCCTCACCTTTCACCATTAACTAAGAGAGACTCTCACTGGATTAAAGATTTAAATTTAAGACATGAAACTATAAAAATACTAGAAGAGAGTACAGGAAAAAACACTTGAAGATATTGGCCTGGGATAATATTTTATGAGAAGGATCCCCCTGGCAATTGAAGCAGCACCAAAAATGTATTACTGGGATCTAATCAAGCTAAAAAGCTTCTGTACAGTTAAAGCAAACAGATAGCCTTCAGAATGGGAGAAGATCTTTGCAGGTTATATTTCCAACAAAGATCTGATAACTAGAATCTATAGAGAACACAAAACAATCAATAAGAAAAGAACAAATAACCCCATTTCCTTGTGGGCAAGAGCCTTGAACAAAAACCTCTCTGAGGATGACAGGCAAATAGTCAACGAACACATGAAAAAATGCTCATTATGTTTGATCATCAGAGAACTGCAAATCAAAACCACTTTGAGATATCACCTAACTCCAGTAAGATTAGCCCACATCACAGAATCCCAAAACAGCAGATGTTGGTGTGGATGTGGAGAGAAGGGAACACTTCTACACTGCTGGTAGGACTGCAAACTAATACAGCCTTTTTAGAAAGAAGTATGGAGAATTCTCAAGGAATTAAAAGTTGACCTACCGTTTGATCCTGCAGTACCATTACTAGATATCTGTCCAGATGAACAAAAATCATTTTACAACAAAGACATTTGCACCAGAATGTTTATTAAGTGTCCATCAACCTATGAATGAATAAACAAACTGTGGTAGATGTATACCATGGAATACTACATAGCCATAAAAAGACAGAGACTTAACATCTTTTATCCTTACCTGGATGAAGCTGGAACATATTCTTCTTAGTAAAGTATCTCAAGAATGCAAAAAAAAAAAAGTATACAATGTAATCAATATTATTCTGAAACCAATAAACACTTCCACATTCATATGACTGATAAAACACAAATAAAGTCCAGAAAGAAAGAGGGGAGAGGAGGGAGATGGGAGGGGAGGGCAAGTGGAGGGAGGGTATCTCACCTAATATGCACAATGCGAGGGTACATAGCAAAACAACTAAGAGTATATTATAAATGTCTAACCAGAAAAAATAATTGAGCAAAAAACAAAAAACAAGCAAACGAATGAACAAAAAACTAAGTAAGTGAGGTGATGGCTATGTTAGTTAGATTTAAGCATTCCACATTGTATATAAAATCATCACTTTGTACCCCATAAATGTAAACAGTTATGATTTAATAAAAATTAAGTAAAAAAAAAAGTCGTGTTGCACAAAAAAAAAAAAAAATACAATGCTTACCAACTACTTCGTGTCATTGGAATTTATACCCGCTTATTTAAAATCCATTCAGTGTGCTTTGGACTTGCTTGTCAGTTAGCACCTTGACCATTCTCAAAGCCGTCTGGCCCTGTGGAACCAATGTGAATACCACACTGCCCTTGAAGTTTCCCAGAACAGACACAATGATTCGTATTTCACCAGTGAATAAACTGTGCTCAAGCAATCACTATGAATTACCTGAGGGGAGATTACTACTAAGAGATAAGTATCTAGAGTACAAGACCAATTTTCTTTCCTTGATTCCACACACACATGGAAATGTGTGTAGATTTCTATCCACATCGTGGTAGGAATTAAGAGAGGAACAATAAAGGTAAGTAGGCAGAGGGAAAGAGAGAGTGAAGTAGGATGGACGACAATGGATGCTACAATATATTTTACATATACAGCATCTATATTATTGTTGATTGAAGTTCTCTTTCGCAGCCAGCAATGTTATGTGTGTTTTATCTGCAGTATCTCTTTTGCTCGAAGTGAGAGGATATATTATTGTGCTCCTCTAGTGGCATGCCTGATGACAAGTATAAGACCCAGATTTCCAACCTGGGTCTATTGACCAAAAGACTTTCTTTCTAAGATGCAATCATCATAATTATCATCACTAACAATTAGGAATCCATAAACATTTTGTGTGTTCTATGTTCTGGGGCAGGGTGAGGAATTTCACATGTACCATCTTAATTTTCCTTTTAACAAGCCTCTGAAAGTCTCTCCAACAAAACGTCTCTTTTGAAAAATAACGAAGGGTTAGTGTGTTAAACCAGCAGTCCCCCAGGGTGGGACACGATTATAAGAGGGACTTTACCTCACAAATGCAAGCAGTGTAGCCTGCTTCTTTGTACCTTCAGTGTTTCCCCAACAATAAAAATAAATAAATAAAAATAAAAAAATGAACCAACAGTCCCCCACCTTTCTGGCACCAGGGACCAGTTTCATGGAAGACAACTTTTCCGCAGACCACAGCGTTAAAGTATAAACACACAGCTTTAAATGTTTACAAACATACAGTGAAGAGCAACCCAAATATTCGGGGAAGACGGGAATGACCTTTAACCCCTGACATCTGCTTCTGACCCATTCCCAAACCAGGGCACAAAGAAGCCAAGATGAACACGGTGATCAGGGCTGTCTAAACAGAATGACTCACCGCAGAGGGTGAATGATCACGGGACCCCAGGGCAATGTGATAATAAGGCCGGTTTACGCCCTACCTCACTGAGTGGCCCCAGGCCAGTCAGGTGACCTACTTGTGTCCTGATAAGTCAAACCAGCTGGAAAGTAAGAACTAAGGACTTCACTAGAAAACCAGATGCTACAGCTGAGCTGAACACAATTTTACTTTTTAGTAAATAAATTGGGAGCCCACGGGGAGAAGGGAGCTGTGAGTTGTTTTGAATATTCAAGAGCAGCTCCAGGCTAAGAAACAGAAAGTGTTCAAACCTCCTTCCAGTAGGAAGGTGCCACTAGTGGCCCTGCCAGGAGAGCCCTTGGCATGGCAGGGTCCTCTGCAAGCACTATAGGACCACACTCAGCCCCCTTTACACAGTTTAACCATTGAAGTGAAGGTCCATCAGAGGTCAGGTTTATAGAAACAGCACCCTGCTGAAGCTTCGCAGGCTCCCTACTGTGAACTGCAGGCCCCTTACCCTTTGTTCACTTATGGCCAGGGCCTCCCTTGCTACCTAACATCCAATGGGTGTGACTCACGTTCTCTCCCCATGACAATGAAAGCTTCTCAAGGAGAGAGACTTCTGTTTTGTTCGCTGTTGAATCCCTAGTGCCAAGGATAGTCCCAATAACTAGTTTGTTTCCTCTGGGCTTTTAAAGCTAGGAAGAGTGAGTGTCAGAAGCAGGGCCCACAGGGAACTGGCTAGTATGTTCAATAAATAATCAGCCAGTCTTTGAGTAAGCGGAATGACCCATCCAGGGCTCTCTGTGTGCTGGGGTGAGAATGCCCAATGCTCCTGATGTTGCAGCAAAGGGATGTTGCTGGCAACTGGTCACCGGGCCCCACCTGCAGGCTTACAACCCTCCATTCAGCCTCCCGCACTAGCACCCCACAAGCCTGACCCTATGGGCCCCCAGTGCTACTCACTGCCTGCACCGTAAACTCCGGACTCCACTGAAGGGGCTCCTGGATCTGCCCCAGCTCACCTGCCTGGCTCCTGGCCCCACCTCCCTAACACCTTTTGTACAGCCACACCCTCTCCCCCTTGCACGTTGCTGGACACGCCTTGCTCTCCCGGTCTGCACACTGATTCCACTCCACCCTGCCTGAAACGCTTCTCTCAGCTGGCCAAGTAGGGCTGACACCACTGAGCTCCCCCAGCAGCTGCTTCCTGCATGCTTCCTTTCTGAGTACTCCCCTCCACCCTCAGGGGTCCCTCCTGTATCTTGAGACAACGTCTCTGATACTGTGCTGCATTGTAGCGTGGTCCCTTGGTTGTCTCTCCAAGGGAGGTTTCTCTGCTAACTGGGCAGGGCCTCAAGGACAGGAATGGGGTCTTATTTATTTCCGTACCTGTCTAGGGTTGGATGTATGTAAGGATCCTCTGCAATCACTGAATAAATGAAAAAATCACCTCCATTTCTCTTATCATTTTTAGTGGTTCCCTGGTGCCCCTCGCCTTTACAGATCATTTTAATATATCAAATGCGTAATGAAAAGCTGCCATAGTACTAAAAAATAGCTCTTCATCTGCATGAGCCTTCATCCAATGTGACATTCCGTGATTCTCTAATTCCTGGATAGAAAATTAATATGAGGGGCATTTGAATTTCTCTAAAGGTCTAAAGCAAGCAGGTCCCTAGGTTTTCCATGGTGTGTTTCTGGAAAGCACAAATGTATGGACGTTATGGGGGTGGGGTGGGGGGTGCGATGTGGAAAAAGAGAAAAGAAAGTTGACCCTGGGTAAAGAGTCCAGGGAAAATCAAGGGCCTATAAGAGGGCTGTGACTGAGCCCCTCCCCTCTCCTTTATGCCTTCCTGAAGTCCCCCCCCCCTGCAGCCCCCCTGGGGTAGAAGCCCCCCTGAGGGACCAGCATCCGTGCTCATATCCCACCTGCAGGGTGGGCTCTCCATGAATCTCACAAGCATTCACAAGATTCTTCAAGACTCCTTTTTTCAGGCCTGAAAATATACATATTGCAATACATGTTTAAGGGCTGGTTTTGTTTCAAGATAAATACCTGCTAAGGAGAGAAATATTTTCAAAACATTTTTTCAAAAGGAGGAGACTAAAACTATCTGGACATAAATGGGTGAACTTTACTTTTCAAATGAAATACACTGAAAAAAAGATTTGCTTTTCCTACAGCTGTCTGGGGCTCACGCTCAGGAAAGAATTAGGGAGAATACCACAGGCAATTCAAAGCCCAGCCCTGTCCTGTAGACATCGCCTTTAACAAGAGAGCAGGCAAGGTCCTAACTGGGGGAGCTCACAATGGTAGTGTGTGGATTCGGAAGAAACTAACTCAAAGATGTGGGCTAAGGGCCTTTGTCTCGTCAGACCCCCAAGTCTGCACCAACCCTTGCTTTCTCTGCTCTTCAGCCTACTGCCATTCAAATTTCTAAAACATTGTCTTTCCCTGCCTCTGTGAAGCTGAGCTATTCCCCCTTGCGGCTCAGGTCTAAGCTTGCTTCTTAAACAATGGGTCTAAGTACCATGTGGGCAGGGACTTTAGTCAACCGTGTGTTGGCCCCAGCACCCCGCCAGCACCTGGAACAGAGCAGGCACTCAGGAAATGTTTGTTGAAAAACAAAAGCCAGGCTGCATGGTTTCCTTTGTGAGTCCTGATCCCTTCACCTCATTTTCAAGCCAAGAAAAGATGGCCCAACACCCCAGTGTGTATTCTTCAAAATGCCTTTACAACTGTTATTTTCCAATTGACTGTGAAAAAGAATAAACTCCCATGACCAGTAGGAAAGAAAGAGAGAAATGGCTTACATGGCCCCAGGCTCAGCAAACCCACTGGTGATAATTGAGCAATTCAAAAAATGCCCATCCCAGGCAACCAGGTGGGGAAGGGATTACTATTACCTTAGTCATTTTTCTTTATTCAAGCTAGTAGTTTTGCCCAGGCTGGTTTTGACTCATTGATCTGCTCTAGAGATTGTATCTCATGATTTAAAAAGTCAGTGTTTTCAAACCTCTTTTACCTATTCATCTCCTTCTTTTTTTTTTTTTTTTTTTTTTTGCCAGGGCTGGGTTTGAACCTGCCACCTCTGGCATATGGGGCCGGCGTCCTACCCCTTTGAGCCACAGACGCTGCCCTCATCTCCTTCTTAAAGACCTTAATTTATACAAAAGTTTTCAATATTCACAAAGGTCTTCCTTAGGTTCTACAATCAAAATCCTTCATTTATACTAGTTTTATCAGATGACCATTACAGAGTCCCACAAACAAGGTAGCTTAAACAAGAAAAACTTATTCTCTTTCGATTCAGAAAGCCAAAAGTCCAAAATCAAGGTGCTGGTGGGGCCGGTTCTTTCTGAGGGCTGTGAGGGAAGGATCCCATCTGCCCCAGGCCTCTCTCCTTGGCTTGTAGGCAGACATATTTTCCCTATGTCTCTTTATATCATCTTTCTCTCAGCCAATCTGTCTTTGAGTTCAAATTTCCCATTTTTATAAGGACAGTAGTTGCATTGGATCAAGGCCTACTGTAATAAGCTCACTGTAACCTGATTACCTCTGTAAAGCCCTTATCTCCAAATAAAATCCCATTATGAGGTGCTATGCATTCTAATTCTAAATATTTGGGGGACAGGGCACACAAATCAACCTGTAACAGTCTTCCTACATAATCTGAAGCAGTTAAGTATGACTTAGAGAGACCCCATTAAAGACACTGTTAAAAAAAGAAAGACCTCATAATGCTGAAAATTAGCTCATCATAGAGAACCACAGCTCCTTCAGCTTTCAACTTCAACCACAAAAAGGTAGAGGGGAGGAATAAAGGACTACATTCCTAAATGCTTAATTTCCCCCCCTTAGAAGGCCGATCCTGCCTGAACTTCACTCCTGATGGCTCATGACCCTTTCTGCCTTGCTCTTACTTTACAAGACCCTGTTTCTCTGAGTCAGGCCTGTGAACTTAGAGTAAACCGGAGAACTTGATTAGTGTTAGGTAAATCCGAGCAAAGAAGAGTGTTTTCCTAATGGAAGTCAATAAATTAGGCATGAATTGCACTGTGTAGCCCCTAAAGTAAAAAAGAAACCAGGCGTGCCCCAAAGGCTCACACGGAGAGTGGGGAGAATGTAGTCACGTCCAGGCTGGAGGCAAGGGCCAAGCTGAGGAGGTGAGCCAAGTTCAAGGTCCAGAAAAAGACACCAATAAATGACAGGAGTAGAATTATCCTGTGCAAAGGTTGGAGTGTATATAGTTACAATAAGTAACTCTTAGTAGTTTCATAGAGCTGGAGTACCCACTCCCACTCCCATTAGCAAGACCTGAGAGTCACAGTTTGAGCTATAAACCTGGATGCAAGTTCCACTCAGCACTCCCAGGGTAAACCAGGGGCCTATCCAAGGGGAGAAGCCTGCAACACACCAACCAACTCCCCACTGAGCTAATTTCTGATCTATCTTCTGACTGCCATGCTGTTTCCTCCTAGAAAAGACTTAATGAAGAATGTTAGTTGAATAGGTTAATAGAGAAGCACAAGTTAAGAAAACAAAGACAGGATATAAAGGTGGACTCCAAGAGCTGACCAGTCCACTGGACCTGGCTAATAGGCTTAAGAACCAGAAGGGCTAACCTAAGATCAACTGTGTGCTATACACAAACACTGTGGCCTGTGAATACCTTCTCCTGGGGAAGTCCCACAGAGCCCAATACTTCTCAGAAGTCCTTCTACTTCCTCAGTTCTCAGCAGGCTAGCAGCAGGCCACAGGTGTACATGTCTAGGACGTTCTCAGCTCCACAGGGGAAATAGTAGCAGAGCTCTTGAATCTCTCTGGCAACCGACATATCCGTACACACCAGAGACCATGTGCCTTTCATATCTATTACAAGATCAAATAAAAGATAAAAAGTAAGACCAGTCCCACTGATCAAAATATGCTTGCTGAACCCTCAAACCACTCAAAAGACATCAAAATGGCTATTCTCCACAACATTAGAGTTTCCTGAAAAACAAGTCAACGGGAGAACACATTGAACAGAGGACTCTTTAGCAGTGAAAAGAGTAATAACAGACAAAAGCAAACATTGACTGTGGTCTAATGCTTTTCACATATGCTGCCCTTTACTCTTCAAAATGCATTTTGCAATGAGCAGAGGTGGTAATACCATTATCAAGCTATCATGCCTTTGTTTGACAAAGGGGGCTGTTTCTTGATCAAAATAAATCCTAAAATAGAATACACAGATTTTGTAAACTTGAAAAAGTATCAATTGTTAAGGAAATTTTAGATGCTCATTTATTTTTTCTGACTTGGTTTTAAAATCTAAATGAGAGATTGAGCATAGGAATGTGACCACATACATACATGCTAGGTGTTCTTGCACATGGACCATCGTAAGAACACTTGGAAATTTCACAAGCTCTTTCCAGAAATTCACGGTGTTTACCTCATATTGGACCAATCTCCATGAACACAAGCCTAGTTTTAATAAGAGGGAAAATTGACCCTATAGAGAGGTGGTAAAATTCTTCATTGCTGTGTAAACTACGGGATACCTCAAATAGAGACAATTCACTCAGACAAGAGTGAATTTTCCAGGAGGATTCATTTCAAAACTGTCTAGCTTTTAAAAATCTGCATTTCTGTTTTGAGACTGGGAAGATGCTTTTATCAAAACTTTCAAGTGTGTCAGTGTGGGTGCAATTCAGGTGAAGAATCAGTTTGAGGGAGCAGAAAGGTTTCCACTCTGTCTGTGCTAGTTGATACAACCTACTTAAGAAAGGATTTCAGGCAGCCCATATCTGAGTCTTCTACAAAATGTGCGTGGGTATTAAGAGCTGGCCTGAGACTCTCCAGCCTGGCTTATGTTCTGGAAATATCTACAGATATGGACTCTATTGCAGTCCTTTTATTAGAATTATTCACTGCTGCAAAATCAGCAAGGCTTATGTCACCAGCATCCTTATTCAATCACTGGATACGAATAAGGAACCTCGTACCCACAGGCCAAAAGGGAAGCCCTCGTTCTTACTCTTCTTTGCTCCTCCTATTGACAGAGGAGGAAAGTCACAGACAGGGCTGAAGGTTTGAGGCTCAATTTCTTATTTGTGCATTTGCTGACCCTCAGTTTTGATATACATTCTTTCAGGAAAATGGATTGACCTAAGAATGTGTCTCATTCTGTTGACCACCAAAGCCAAATGTATCTAAAAGAAACAGCAAACACAATGACCACTTGTACTTCTATTAAAGAAAAAAAAAGTTCATCTTTCTCTGCATGGGTCAACTCAAGACCATTCCAGCTATTATTTCCTCATTATTGCCTATGTCTAAGAGTAATCTTGTAGCTAAACAAAACCAGCGGAGCAATTACATTTCAAATGTCTCTTAGAATCTAGACTCCATGGTAACCCCCCTCCTGCTACTGACCTCCTGGGAGGAAATTGATGTCCTCTGCTCATGAAGGAAGTACCTTACCTCTCAGAGGCCCTGGGTCACAAGCTAGCATTCCATTCTGATTGTGTACAAAATGGTTCTCTTTTTTATCATTTTGCTATTGACACCAGGAGCCAGTGATTTCATTGACTGAAAAGTGAAGCAACCAGAGTTGTCTTTTTAAGAGGAAAAAGTTCCTAAAAATATGTTGAAAATTATAGTCAGTACACACCTAGCACACTACTGATTGCCCACAACTCTTCTTTCAGCACATGGCCTAACCTCCTATTAAAGATTTTAACAAGAGGTGTGGTGTCGGTGGCTCAAAGGAGTAGGGTGCCGGCCCCATATGCTGGAGGTGGTGGGTTCAAACCCAGCCCTGGCCAAAAAAAAAAAAAAAAGATTTCATCAAGATGATTTTTGGAATATGCTCCATGTTTTTGAAATATTTACCTTAAGAGAGTTGTTTTTTTTTTTTAATCCCTCAACTTCCTAGTCTGAAGAAAATGAAATTGAAGGGATTGTCCTTGAAACAAGATCTAACATTCCTTCTATATGGGCTCTTTTCAAGAGCTAACATTGGCTTCAGAAGGATGACTTTTATTCCTGCATCTAATGACACTCTTAACAGCATTGGGAAAGCCATGCTCTTCCTCCATATCTGAAATCAGACCATAGGAAAGACGTAGAAAAATTGTCTCAGGCATTCATTTTAAGAAAGGGTTTGTTCTGATTGGCTTTTAGAGTGAGTGAAGCCACACTGCAACTGAGTACGGGGTTTCTTTTTAGGCTGATGAAAATGTTCTAAAATTATGTGTTCATGATTCTATAAAAAGACTGAAAACCATGGAATTTTACACTGTGAATTATTTAGCATGTGAATTACATCTCAATAAAATTGTTACCTTAGCAAAAAGAATTGTCACAATGACAGTTTAATGATAATGCATGCAGCAATACTAACAACCACATTCATAATATTACATGTTACAACACCGATAATGCATATTATAATAACATTATTACATATCAAACATAATGATACTAGTTTGGAAAGGAAATATTTGAAAAGATAATATTGGCAATTTGATTATCTCAGCAATACTCTTCTAAAAATGCTCTGCTGAAATAAAGAATAAATTTTTAATCTGTATATAGTTATGTAACACTATGTTATTATATTGTTATTGAGATTTTGTTTAGCTAAACCTATAGAAAAAGAGACCTTTCTGTTAACCAGGTAAGACTCAGACCATGATGCCCAAGACACGGAACAAACAGCTAGCGCCCATTAGGGAAAAACAGTCATTGTGCATTGCTGCTTCATCACCACTGAGACATCAAACATGATTTTTAACTGCTTCAGTGAAACTGTTATATGGTAGGTGGATAGTAAACCGGCCCAGACCTTTAAAAAAAGGAATGTAACAATAGGTACAAAAAAATCTTTAAAAGACGTCCATATACTTGACCTTGTCATCACACGGGTAGAAATTTATCCCCATGAAATAATGTAAAGAATTATAGCAAAAATGTTTATACAGTATCACTTCTGCTAATAGATTTTAGAAAACAACCTAGGCAGATATATAATTATATAGAGAGTTTTTAGAATTATGAAAAATCTACTTTATAGTGTATTATATAGCTATTAAATTTGTTTCCTGTTATGTTAAAAGACAAAAGGATTTGAAAAAAATCCCAAATAGAAACTACAGTACAACCCCTTTAAAAGTATCATGTGAGAGTTTTAAAGATATGCCCACAGAGGATCTCTTGAGCCCCAGAGATTGAGATTACAGTGAACTCCGACTGCACCACTCTGGAGCTTCAAACTGGGCTGTAACAGAGTAAGACCCTGATTAAAAAAAAGAAAAAGAAAAAGAAAAAAGGGCCTGCAAATTCTCTGATACTCTTTCTTTTAAGAAATGTAGCTTAATATCGCTCTCTTTGAGCATGAGTGGAAATATAGTGACTTGCTTCTGGTGAATAGAATATGGTAGAAGTGATGGAATGTCAGTTCAAATATTGACTACAGTTTCCACATAGGAGGTCAGTCTCTCTCCCTTTGTCCTCCTGCCTCCTTGTCTCTCATCACTCACTCTGGAAGAAACCAGCCAAAGAGGGAAGCCACTTGCCATGTTGTGAGAATGCTCTGGAGCCTATGGAGAGGCCCATGTGGTGAGGCAAGAGGCTTGCCCACAGCCACGAGCACCATCTTGGAGCAGCGCCTTCCCCAGTCAGGTCTGGACATGACCATGGTCCTGGAGAACAACTTGACTGCAACGTCACAGGAGAGCCGGAGTCAGAACCACCCTGTTAAAATGCTTTGGGATTCTTGACCTAGGAAAAATGCTGTGAAATTACAATGTTTGTTGCTTTCAACAAATAAATTTAGCATAATCTCTCACATAGCAATTACATGTCATAGAGGTAAAAGTTATAGGAAGATATACCAAAATGGTAATAGTGATATATTAGTCATTTTTTTCTTTTGTCTCTCTTTTCAAATAATCTATGATTAAAAGTAATAATTCCAACCTGATTGAAAAATATTTTACTTCCTTTAAATTAAACAAACAGTAATTTAACTTTTTCTCAACCCTTAAGTATCTGAAGGATGTGATCTTTGTTCTTGTTCAGAGGTGTCAATACACATGATGGTGGAGGGACGGCTGTTCTTTTAAGACATGACTGCTTGAAACACAGGCACCAAAAACACAGGTTTTTGTTTTTATTTATGTTTTTTGTTACATACAAGAAGACATCTACAAGAAGATTCTCTTTAATTTTGATTTTGACAGAACTTTTAGTAGATTTAGAGTTTATTTTCTTTTTTGTTATTTTATGATTTTTTTTCAGATTAACATGAAAGTACATACAATTAGGTTGCATGGTTTGTGTTTTTAAGGTAAAGTCTGAGTTTCAGTTGATCCTTCACCCAGATAGTATGCCATATGTCCCTATGTTTTACCCATTAGGTGGGAACATAAGGAACCTCCTCCCCTACCTACTCCCCACTTCTTGGATTTCATTGTGTTTTTCTTTCATGTGGGTCTGTAGTTGTTGATCTACTAGTTTCAACACAGTACTTAGTACGTGGGATGCTTGCTTTTCCATTCTTGAGATACTTCTTTTAGGAGAATGTTCTTCAAATGCACCCAGGTGGATGGACAAAAGACGTTAAGTCACCATCTTATGGCTGAACAGTACCCTATGGTGTGCATATACCACAGTTGATTAATCCATTCATAACTTGATGAGCACTTGGGTTATTTCCACAACTTTGCAATTGTGAATTGAGTTTCTATAAATGTTCCACTGCAATGTCCTTATAATAAAATGATTTTTTTTCCTTCTGGGTAGATACCTAGTAATGGGAAGTGGAAGGTTTACTTTTAGCATTTTGCAGACATTCTTTTTTTGTGTGAGACAGAGTCTCACTATTTTGCCCTCGGTAGAGTGCAATGGCATCACAGCTCACAGCAACCTCAAAATCTTGGGCTCAAACAATTTTCTTGCCTCAGCCTCCTAGGTAGCTGGGATTACAAGTACCCACCAAAACACCTGGCTATTTTTTGTTGCAATTGTCATTGTTGGTTAGGTGGCCCAGGTCAGGTTGGAACCCACCAACTTCGGTGTATGTGGCTGGCACTGTAACCACTGTGCTATGGGCACCGAGCTGACATCATTCTTTTTTAAAAATGCTACAGACACATTAAATAAGAAAGACAATGGCACTTCTCTTAAGCGAAGGACTCAACTACAGCTGGGATGCTACCTAACAAATGCAAACAATGTAACCCAATCGTATGTACTTTTACATTAATTCAAAATAAAAATAAGAAATAAAAATAGCAAGACAGTCCTTGAACTGTTTTCCTGGTGATTTTGTAGTTTATCATGATGCATTCATATTTTGTTACCCAATAGGTTTTTAACAAATACTATAGGTACAGAAGAAGACCATTTATTAGTTTTGTAATCTTGGGAAATTAGCTGTATACTTTAGTTTTCTCATGTATAAAATGATGCTAATTGTACCTTTCTCACTGAGTGATTGTAAAAACTAGATGAAATAAAACTGTAAGGCATCTCATGCAGGACCTAACACATAAGAACTTTGCAGAATTAGCTACTATTGTTGTGAATTTTTCTTTTTTTTCTTTTTTTTTTTTTTTTGAGATAGGGTTTCACTCTGTTGCCCAAGGCAACGGTGCCATGGCCTCAGCCTAGCTCACAGCAACCTCCAACTCTTGGGTTCAAGTGATAACTCCTGCTTCAGCCTCCAGTGTATTCTGGACTACAGGCTCCTGCCACCAGGCTCGGCTAATTTTTCTATTTTTAGGAAAAATAGCATCTTGCTATTGCTTAGGCTGGTCTTAAACTCCTGAGCCCAAGTAATCCTTCCACCTTGGCTCCCAGAGTGCTAATATTACGGGCATGAAACACTGTGTCCAGTCTATTGTGAATTTTAAGAGAGCCTTCAACAATAGTTTCATCTGAGCAACTAATTTGATGGATAAGCTGTGGGCTAAGGAATCAGAGTGGGTTCTGTAATTGCAGGCCCATCCAAGAGACATTCACTGCATTTGTGGATATCAGAGCCTTATCTCAATTTCTTTTTCAGGAAAAAACCATTCTACTGACTTGTCACTGCTGATACACATTGTATGGACCCAAAGCTTTTGCCCATTTCCATTTGCCTTAATAGAAGTTGATTTTTTTTAAATACAAAATCCTCAAATTATGAATTTTTTTTTTCCTGTTTAAAATCCATCTCTGAATTTAGGAGGGTGCAACTCCAGCTCTTCCAAAGCCAAGAAGGATGATCGATCCATCTCCTAATCTGCAGTACAGAGTAATTGGATGAATACTGCCTCTGATTAACTGGGTGCTCCCTGGGCTTCCAGGCCATCTGGGCTAATTATTCTTAAGCATCAATTTGCATTTAATCACAGTGTGAATCATTTCACTCCAAAGGTGGCAAGTGCTAATAATAATAGGGTACTTAGCCCAATTCATCTTTCAGAGCAAAGGATATTTTCAGTTTTTAATTAAAGATGTAAAAAGGTGAAAGTGTGTGAACCTAGCTCAATCAGAGAGCATATATTTTCAAGAAATCAGATAAAGCTCTGCTTGAGAAAGAGGAAATCACTGATTTTGGCTACACAGAGTGGACCAACCAAACTACAGTGGCATTACTAGGAAGCTGGGCTGCCATTTCTTCTACGGAATCACTGAGCAAGGCATCCAATCCCCAGGGACCAACTGTTTGGGAGAGCTCCATCTTCTGTCTCCCAGATAGACAGCTGGCCATCTGAGCCCAGTGATGGGTTTTCAGCTTGTAACTCTTGAGCCTCGGTTCTTAACATGTCATTATCTGTCTTCATGTGAAATGAATTTCATTCTTTTGGATGAATACTAACCAAGCACTCATCCATAAGGAAGAGCCTGAGCCTCAGAAGTGATCAAACTTGGAGAGGCTATGACGTTTGAAAACAGAGCCAAAGCATTTGTTCAGGAATACAAAAAGTCATTGCTTGTGGAAAATCTGTGGAGGAGTCACAGCCAGAGCCAACTCTGAAGGTGTGTGAAGTATATGTCACTCTGGACCCTGCACTTAGAAGGCTCAAGCTTGGTTTTAAAGCTCCACTGCCATCATCTTGAAATCCTTAATCCTTCTTTAGCGTGAGGTTTACATTTCCATTCCCACATGTTATGGAGTGGGTCCTACTCATGGCAGTTGTTCAAAAGAATAAAACATCAAGGATATTTCCTACTAGAAGAGATTCTAACATTTAGAGTTAGCGACATAGGTGTTGTTGACTGTGGAGGGCCTGATCTCATCCCCACTAGCAGATGGCAGGGTGGGGATGGGACCTCAAGCCTGACTGAGTAAAGCCTATGAACACAAAGCTAGGAGGGAATGTGGCTTCCTGAGACACAGAAGGACCAGCAGCTGAAACCTGGGAGACAATGCTATCTTCTATTGTCACCTGGATCTGCTAAGGCAGCCTCAGCTGATGCTAGAGGGGAAACTGCGATGTTTCTACCCCAGGCAAAGATCCACACCATGATCAGGAAGAATAATTGCCTTCTTGGCTGGACTAACTCCAAGGGTGACTATCTCCATAAAGGCTCTACAGCCCCAGTGTCAGCCAAGGAAGAACTGTGAGTGCAGATGTGGGTAGGTGTAAAGAGGTGGAGCTCACAGGCAGATGAGGATGTCAGGAGCCCAGGCTCAGGGACAGGATGAAGGCAGCCCAATCTGGGAATATCACTGGGAGAGTCTCATCTCACTCTTGATACCAGTGTCCAAGGTGCTCTGCTCATCAACGGGGATAGGACACGAGGGAAGAGCAGAGGGCTCATTCCTGCTCTTCATCTCCATTTAGGAAAAGTTTAAATGTGAAGCTCAAGCCTGGAATCAAATCTAGGAGGTCAAATCTGAGGAGAGAGGAAAGAGAAAAGGATTGACAGAGATTAGAAAGCTGGCTCCCACGAGGACCCTGGCTTCGAAAGGAGGGTTTGGGGTGGAGGGACAGAAGCCACACGGTGAGAAAGAACAGGAAGGAGATAGTCCCATGCTCCAGAGAAAGAGGGACAAGAGAATTAAAACAGCAGCTGAATGGGAAACCCCACAAGACAGCTTTAGAAGAGCCTGGTACCCAAGAGGCACTCTATCCTACAGCCTGCCTCCCTGCTGGCTCTGTCTCAGGAGCCCCATGCCCAGCAGGTGCCAAATAATGTACTTGAGGTTGCCCAAAGGAGCAGCTCCTTTCAGTGCACTTGAGCAGGAGGCTGCTGCATCACTGTGTGAGGCTTCCAGCAGGGTAAACACAGAATACCCTGTCAAATTTGAATTTTATGTAAACAATATTTTTTAGCATAAGTATGATCCATGCAATATTTGGAACATACTTATATAAAACAAAATAAAAATTTTTTTTTATTTTTTTATTTTATTTTTTATTAAGTCAAATACACATAGATCATGAATACATTCATGCATATGTGGGGTACTATATGTTGATTTATTTTTATACAATCTGACATGGTTACATCAAACCAATCAACATAGCTTTCATCTCATTTACTTGATTATCGTGTTTTGTTTCTCATTAAAATTCAAATTTAACTGAGTCTCCTGTATTTTCATTTGCTATTTCTAGTAACTCTTCTCTCAGGAAAGGCACTGTGTTTTGGCCCTCTAGTCTACTTCCCTCCCCTTTGGCTTATCACGTTCCTTAAATCAGATAACAGACTTGAGCTCCAGTGCCCAGAGATGTTGAGCCTCTTGGATGTCAGGATCCAAGCAGGTGAAAACTAAACACACTTCTCTTCTTTCTCTACCTGCACTATGTTCCCTCCCTCAGTGTCCAACGCACACCCAGCTGGAATTGCTAGACTACCCTCCTGGCTTCTCCTGGGACCTGAGTCCATCCTGGCATTATTAGCTATCAAGTCACACCACCTCCTGACATTGCCCCTCTGGCAACATAATGGCAATCGCTGGGACCTCCACCTGTGCCTTTTCAAAAACAAATGCCTGAAGCAACTGAAAGAGTTGTTGGAGACAAAACAATGGTTTGTAACTAGCTTTCCCTGACTCTTCCATTACTCAAGATGGATCAATAATTTAACACAATTAATGGTTCAGTTTTCAGAAGACATAGGCCTTTCTTAGCATTCACTTCCCATCACAAGCACCATTTATGTGAGAATCAATTTGCTTTGATGAGGTATCTTATCTCTCTCACTACTTTCCACTGGGCCCAACTAGAGTTGCTTTCTGGAGGTTGATTGAAGAAATATTGTCATCCCTTAAACACTCAACATCCATAAAACACAGATAACAGCAACTGTTTCATCCATTTGACAAGGTCAGTTGAGATTGTAGATACTGGGCAGCTTTGTAACCTCTAAAACCCTGTGAAAACAATCAGGTAATAGCATATAAAGCAAAGTAAAAACTCACCTGTAGCAAATTTACGTTGCTATTCCTTTATCTAAAGCCATGACTCAGAGGAACAAACTGGAAGAACAGTAATTCACAGTTGTTGTTTCCAGGCCATTTTTTAAATATATGTTTTAAGAACCAACCAGAAGTATGTGAGCAATTGTGAATATGTAGGTAAATGGATTTTGCATAAATCTCATAAATTAGGAACTCTGTACAATTTTTTAAAAATGATTCTTTGTTACAAAACCACTTATTCTCCTAGTCCAGGAGCATTTGGTGGTGAAGAATAGAAAGAGGAATGCATTGGGAAGATACAAGGCAATTTCGTGGATCCAATCCCAGAAAGAACAAGTAAATTTTGGAAAATATCTGAGATCATACTTTCTCTGCCTTTCTTTCCCCCAGGTCACTTGAATGTTCTATGCACCTATTTCTTAACGTGCTCCCTTTCCTCCTTCTTGGCCCCCCTCACTCTGATTTATCTTTTAGACATTGGCTGCTTTTCTAAGTAGCTCTACACAATGCCTAGAAGAACACTGGGCCCTGCTATGTGTTCTCACCATTTCCTATACTCAGTCTTCTTAACATTCATATTCCTCAGATTATTTGTGTCTGTCTCCCCAACTAACCTAGCCTGGATGAGGGGTCTTCTGTCTCCCTGCAGTCCCAAGCTGAGTGTGCTTCCTGGAGCTTGAAGGAAGAGACAACTGTTAACACTGGAACCCTCAGCATCCTCCATTTGAGCTGTGCCTCACCACATGCTCATCAGCTATGAGTGGGGTATATACAGGTGATGGGTGGGGACTTCCAGACCCTTATGCTAATGATACAGGACAAGTGGCATCCCAGCCAACTCATGGAGTTGGGGGGCACGGACCTGCTTCCTCCACCTTGGTGATGTTGGTGCAGTGGCAAGGAGCAGAGGAACCAGTGGACTGGAGGTTAGGCAGAAGTCCCTGCAGGAGGCTCTTGAGGGGCCAGACAACTGCTGGGGAGACACCAGCACCTTAGGCTGAACAGGAAACCCCCCATTTTCTAGGCTTGGTCAATTTCATATAAGTTTCCTAGGCCTAGGAATGAAAGGTATTGTAGCTATTCATTCACATCCCAGACATGTCCCAGACACTCTGTTTCAAACACGTCCCACACACCCTAAATATAACTACAGAGGGACTCAGACATGGTAAATGTAACTACTGAGGGTCACAGAGCGTCCCAGACACACTAAATGTAACTACAGAGGATCCCAGAGAGACATGCTAAATGTAACTACAGAGGGCCCCATGTGACTATATATACCCTTAGACAAAGAGCGCAGAGAAAGACAGAGAGAGAGAGCTTTACTCTCACGACTTGGGTTTTCTCTCTCTGCCAGGAACTCTGGCACTTCCGTATTCTTTTCTGGAAATAAATCATGTCTTACCACTGATCTGTGGTCTGTGGAGTCATTCCTCAAATCACTGAGACCACGAAACTACTGAAGAGCAAAATTCCGGTATCATATTTGGGGGGCTCGTCTGGGATTGAAGATCTGCAGTAAGCAATGGAACCACTTACCTCTGTCCTGCTTTTCTCTATAGTTATAATAATGGAGACTAATAATTTTGATGTCCATCAGCCAGTAAATGTGTGTAGTGTGGCTGCTGACTTCCAGGTCACAGGCAAGAGGCTGTTGGGGAACAAACTTTCTAATTCCCCTTGGCTCCAGAAAGGAGTTGAAGGGAATGTTAGAGGACTTTTGAAACTGTTCTGTATTTACTCCTTTTCTCTGGTTGAGAGCCAAGCAAAGAGGTAGCACCTAGAGGCCCTGGCGTCCCCAGCAATGGTTCTGACCCCAGGACATGGGAGAGCCTTCTAAAAATCATGCTTTCCCAGATTTTACTATCTTCTCTTTTCTTCCATGGCCCCAAGCTTTTCCTATTTATCTCTATAGACCTCTTCTGCTTCTCTCTCTCCTTGTAGTTTGCATGCTTTGTCTCAATGTTGGTAAAGGATTGCTTATATACTAGTTAAGTTTGTACAGTAAAAATACATCTGGTATTTTTCAGATGTTTTAAGTGTGCTTCAAATGTTGTCGGTGTGTTGTAAGGTCCATTTCAGTGCTTTTCATTGGAAAATTAAATTCAATCGACATTTTCATATGTCTGAGAAAAAAGGCTATACCATGTTAACTACAAGTCAGCTCCAAACAAAGGGCAAAAGGACTCCCCTACACAGCTTCTCTGGGCAACTAGAGGCCTGTGAAGGGAAGCCCTGGGCAACTCCCCAAGGCAAGAACTGCCCAGGGAGTTCTCAGCTACAGTTCAGTCTCTTAAAAATGAAGAAAGGCAATGAAAATGACCCTGGGTATTTGATTTCTTCTGGTTTATTAGTATAGATGGGAAAGTTTAAAATACTTCCAGGTTTCTTTAAGACTTCAACTAATTGTAACCAATTGTAATGCAAAAGTTTCAAAGTGTCTCTCAGCTCTGATTTATCACTAGGTAATTATTGTTGCCTGGCTAACTTTTGGGAAAGAAATGGGAGGTTGGAAAACATAGCATTTAAGGCCTGCTACTTTCCATTGTTACTGGTAATTTAGAAGAAGCTAGCAAAGATTATACAGAGTTGGGCGGCACCTATGGCTCAATGAGTAGGGCACTGGCCCCATATACCGAGGGTGGCAGGTTCAAATCCGGCCCTGACCAAACTGCAACCAAAAAATAGCCAGGTGTTGTGGCAGGCACCTGTAATCCTAGCTACTTGGGAGGCTGAGGCTAGAGAATCGCTTACGCTGAGGAGTTGGAGATTGCTGTGAGCTTTGTGACACCACAGCACTCTACCAAGGGCAACAAAGTGAAACTCTGCCTCAAACAAACAAACAAAAAATAATAATAAAAGAATATTTTTTAAAAGATTATATAGAGTTAAATGTGCAAGCACCACATTTTCTCCAGACTGGGGCTCCACCAGAGCTGGGGGGGAAGGGGCAGAATATGCATCAGGTGGGACAAGATGCCCTGATACCTGATTTCTTGGGCTGTGCTGCCAGCACAATATAAGCACGAGAGAGCCGGTGGGTACTAAGTGCTACACTGGTAACAGTGGCTAATTCCAGATAAGCGCAGAGGCTGAGGCAGGCACTCGGCTCAGGGCTATTTCCCCAAACATTAGAAGGATACTTCCTTTTGTTTGGCCAGAAGGCTTCTTGGGTTGGTCAGAGGATGTCCAGAAATATGGGGTGGGATTGATTAAGATGCTGGATGTTTGCTCTTTCCCATAGATGGGTGTCATTCTCTTGCCAAGAGAATGTCATCAAGTGGGACCATGCTCCTAGATACCTGATTTTTTGGCCTGTGCTGCCAGAACACTCTGCTGGGCTGTACTCTGAAGCACCAGGACATGTTTGAGCCTCAGACGCTGAAAAAAGAATGTATGGTTTTCTTCTGCACCCAGGCCTGGCCTCAGTATCAACTCTCCACTGGTGAACAATGGCCCCCAGAGGGTACTCTTAATTATGACACCATTTTTCAGTTAGATATTTTTTTGTAAACAAGAAGAAAAGTGGTCTGAAGTTCCCTATGTGCAAGGTTTCTTTTTCCTCGGGGACAACCCTTAACTTTGTAAAACCTGTCAGATAGATTCAGCTCTCCTGGCTATAGTAACTTTCCCAAATGGTCAGGGATTACCAAGGAAGACGCTGTCACAACCTAGTTCAAACCCAACATTTACTTCTCCTGCATCTTCCTCTGTGCATTCAGAAAAAACCAAGACTGAGGCTGTGTCAAGAGTTTTTTCTGGTCCTACTGAGACCCCTAGAAGGCCACTATATCCTTCTCTGTGTCCCTTGGTTGAGACTGCGGGTGGTGAAAGGGGACACATGCGATTATACACTCTATTTTCTCTGGCAGATTTGAAGCAAATTAAGGTTGATTTAGGCAAGTTTTCTGATGCCTCAGATAATTATATAGATGTTCTCCAGGGGTTCAGACAAAGCTTTGACCTCTCTTGGAGAGATGTAATGCTACTACTAGATCAAACTTTAACTTTTAATGAGAAAAATGAAATCTTAGATGAAGCTAGAAAGTGGGGTGATTTGTGGTTCATGTCCAATACTGATGGTAGTATGTCTCCTGAGGAAAGGAAGATACCCCACAGGAAGACAGGAAGTCTTCATCCTGAATGAGACCCTGAGAAACAAGATGACTGGTGGTGTAAACATTTTCTAACATGTATCCTGAAAGGTTTACATTGATCCAAGAAAAAGCCTATGAATAATTCTAAGCTATCTACTATTAACCAGGAGCAAAATGAGAGTCCCCCTGCCTTTCTTGAGCAGGTTAAGGAGGTGATAAGAAAACACACTCAGTTAACACCTGACTCCTTAGAGGGCCAAATTATTTTAAAAGATAAATTTATCACTCAAACAGCGATTTGATAAATTTATCACTCCAGACATTCGAAGAAAACTTCAGAAATTGGCTCTAGGCCCAGATCATAACCTGGAGAATCTTCTTAAAATGGCCACTATGGTCTTTTGTAACCGA
>CAUYQV010188312.1:0-10156 GCA_963574575.1 Galagoides demidoff
CTGTGGTCCCAGCTACTTGGGAGGCGGAGGCAGGAGACTCTCTTGAGCCCAGGAGTTGGAGGTTGCTATGAGCTGTGATGCCATGGCACTCTACCCAGGGGGACAGCTTGAGGCTCCGTCTCAAAAAAAAAAAAAAAAAAAAGAAAATATAATATTTCTAATTATCTTAATATATTTTGGAAGACCTCCCCCCCCAAAAAAAAACCCTTGCAGACATAGGAAAAAAGAAATTCACTTGAATTATTAAAATTATTTTCTATGCACAGGTGATGTATATTTATATTATATTTCTCACTTGGGCTTGAAATAGCCGTTAAAAAAATCCCTGAATTAAATCCACAGCTGCATTTAATCATTTCCACATTTTTTATCTCTCACCCTTACTTTTATATATTTATGCACATATAATTAGTAAAGTGGAATAACTTAATGATATATGATAATTCTTAACTTAGAATCTTAAAATGTCTATAGTTTTTATGGAACTAATGATTTTTTCTGGTAACTTTAAGAAGAAATATTCTAATAATTAAAGGTTTGAGAAGCTTGATATTCAAAGAAAATATGTGTATTTAGGAGGAAAATAGGGACGGAAAGGCAAATAGACAGAAATGAAAATATCTTTAAGCAGGATTAGTATATATGATTTGCAAGCTAATGAAGGGGTTTTGCAATGAACAATAATCTTGTATTTTCTCTCATTGATTTACAGAAATACTTTGTTAATAAAAATTTGAGAAAAGTTGCCCCTAAGATATATTAGGAAACCATTGTTGTTTTCTCATAGGAAGGAATATAGTTCTCTTGTAACATATCCTAAATAAAACAGTCTCAGTAGCCTGAAGAAAAGAATTAATATGTATACTTACATGATCTCTATATATAGGTGATATCTTTACATTGTAAATGTGCAGTACTAATATGTCTGTCATTGTGAGTTGTAAATTTTCTTAAAAATTAGATTATGTTCAAAGGTAAACTTTTTCTGCCAGTTATTACTATCTGTGATACATGAATTAACTTGTTAATGCAGGGTAGCATGAGCTTGATAGGAATGAAAATATAAAAGGAAATTTTTGCTACAAATTAATTTATACATATTAAAAGAAAAAAATTCAAAGTGTTATTTCACAAGATTAAGAAAGACAACACAACTATATTATTCCAAGTGAAGGCAGGAAAGTGAGTATATTTTGATAAAGAGAACTTACTGGTGATGGTTTTGATTGTTTACATGTCTATTATAATTGGTAACTACCTGTACCATAATGCTTACTATATAACGCTTAGTATTAGCTCAAATAAAAAAAAAAAAAAGACTGAATGTGTTTTGCCTTCAGAGTGCATCAAACCGATAGCGTATTATTTATGTCATCAAGGGCTAGATTCTTCCAACCCCACCAGGCAAAGTCAAAATTCATAACGTCGAACTTGTTCCAGAGTTGAGATTATCTACAACTGGGACTCAACTTAAATTGCTTTAACTTTAACTTGTGATCAATACATCTAATGAGAAATATAAAGGAAATAGGGTATGAAGACAAAAGCAAATAGATGAATGTAACTTCAAGGTTATTTCTTCCTGAGTACACACAGATGGTTAAGGTTCTGAATAGGAAAAACAGTAAGGAAACTGCCTGAATGATCTCAGAGCTAGAGCACTGTATTTTTGTTTGCTTTTTTGTTATTTCACTAAGGAGAGAGGTAATGTTAGCATTCAGGGCTTACATGGTTGAACATAAATTACTAGTTGAGATGCAGCAACGGATTTTGGGGGTTAAGTGTTTCTAGCGTTGCTCCGGCCAGAGTACAGGGTGGTAAATACAGCTCAAACCACAAGGCTCACACAGTCCTCCTGACTCCACCTCTGCCTCCAGAGTTAGCTGGGACTTAGTGCTCTCCACATCACCATGTTCTGTCCTTGGTTTTGACTTTATTCTCAGGCCTGTAGCTAGACGACCACAATAATAGTAATAATCATACTCAGAAATCTAATATTTTAATGGTGAAAAGAGTGTAATTCTTCTTGTGATTGTTTTTTAAAAGGAGCAAGAGAGTGTTTGCTGCTGCCATAAAAGGAAAATGAAGTCAAATTTCACATCTTATTTGCAATATTATGTATAAGGTGATGTTTTAACAACTGTGACATAATTCAATACCATATGCTTCTGACACACAAATTATAAAATTCAACTTTTAAATACCTTTATGTAAATCCGTCCACACAATCAATTTTAGTACATTTTTGCCACTCCAAAGTAAATGTTATATCCATCAGTAGTCACTCCCCATTTCTCACCAAACTGCCAGCCCTACGAAGCCACTTGTCTACTTTCGGACCCCACAAATTTGCCTATTCTCAACATGTTAAAGGGTTGAAATCATAGAACTTGTGTTCTTTTGTGCCTGGTTTTTCTCACTTAAGACAATTAGCCAAATTTCACCTATATTATAGCATGTGCATACATGTATTTTTAATCACATTTTATTGCAAATACTATCCCAATATATGGATATACCACATTTAATTTATTTGTTCATCAACTGATGTACATGTCAGTGGTTCCATTTTTTGGCTATTATGAATGATGATGTTATCAACATCTATGTATATATCTTTGTGTAGACATTTGGTTTCAGTTATCTTGGGTATATATTTAGGAATTAAATAACCAGGTCACAGAGTAAATCTGTGTTTAACATTTTGAGGTAGTACCAAATTATTCTCCACATGGGCTACCATTTTACATTCCTACCAACAATGTGAAATTCAACTTTTTTATATCTTCACCAACACTTGTTATTTGCTATATTTTTAAAATTATAGCCACCCTAGTGGGTGTGAAATATGTGTCATGGTTTTGATTTGCATTTACCTAATGACTTTCATGTACTTGTTTGTCATTCATATACCTATAAATATCAATTCAGGTATTTTTCCCATTTATTTTTAAATTTAAAAAATGTGCATATTTAAGGGGTATGACATGATATTTTCATAAATATATATATATATATATACACATACACACACATATATACATATATATGTGAAGCACTTGAGTACCACTCAGATATAAAATTAAATAGTGATCTAGTATCATTTGTAACAACCTGGCTGGAACTGGGGATCATTCTCCTAAATGAAGTATCACAAGAATGGAAAAACAAACACCACATGTAATCAATAAGAAATTGGAAATAATAGACCAACACTTATGTACACATATTATTTCCTATCAAAATGCTATTGCTTTCAACAGTGTTCTTATGCTTTATCTTTCTAACTTTTTCTTCTAAACAAAGTCTATTTTCTTGGAGAAAGCTTCACAACTTTCCATTCTTACTAACTTCCCCTCCTCTGTGTAACAGTTGTGCACTACAGCTCTGTCACTGGGACATGGGCAAGGACAATGGCCCAATTGCCTGAGAGATACCTCTGATTTATAATGCTGGTACTGGGTATAAGAATTGTAGCTTGTGGTCCTCTCAGCATCTCTCTTAACATAAATCATACACTTATGAGTGATGATTAGTATGGATGGTTGAGGCTTCATCCATACTCAACATCACAGTTCTGTTTTTCCTGGAACAGAACTTCTTCTTTAGATATGAGACATGTGTGTGGAAGTGAAGACCCAGATCTCTCACTTTCTCTTAGCTGGAATAGAGTTTCTGCAATACAGAGCTGGGGAGAATAAGGAATTCTAATTTCCCACCTCTCTCGGAGAGATACTGTTGTCCTAAACTGATACTGGATGGCAAGAGAGCCTTGTGGTCTTGTCTATCACCAGTAGAGTAGCAATTCTATCATAATGAGCCGGGTGGCTGGGTTTAGAGAGCTTTATCTAGCAAATGCTACAGGCTTTTGATGTTCTTACAATATATAGTAGATTTTCTTCAATAAATGTTTCTTCATTTCTTGTTTGGCCTTGGGAAAATTTTCAGAGGCTTTAATTATTTGCTTTTTTAATACTTTCAACCAATTACCCATTTTCTCTTGAGAAAAGGCCTGCCAATCCAGACTTCATTTAAGACGGTTTAAAATATAAGAAGAAACACTGCCAAAAAGAATACAATTTTCATTTTTATATTTCATAATTTTGCGTAAAGTCTGTGTTTGAGAATGAGTCACTATTACTCTCTGTACCATATCATAATATTTTGTGTATATACATCAAGTTATCTAACACAGGAACTGGCAAAAATGTGGTTCTACATAAATTACTCTTCTTTTTGAATCTGATAGGGAAACCTTTTGTGATTATAATTAATCTTGACTTCCAGTAGATTTGACAACTTTCTTGTTTGTTTTTTGTTACATCACAAAAGACCTTATGTTTGTTAAAGAGAAATTTTGTGAAAATTATTATTTCACATTTAATTTATGAAAGTATGAACTATGTTTATTTAGTATGTTTTTATATCAATAACCATTTTATTGTTATATTTGTTACATAGCAATCTCATATAATATTCTCATATATTATATTAATTTTATTTATAGAGAAGAACATTTAACCAGTAAGTTCAATGTTTATTGATTGTTCCCTAAACTATGTAAGTAAAGTAATAAAAACTTTAAATATCACAAGAGTGTCAGTATTCTCCTAGGTTCACTTTGTATTTGATCTAGTCCTGGCTTGTTCTTGATATTTAGCATTGTCAGTAATTATACTCTATCTACTGGATTGTACACTTATCTGGGCATTTCTTTTTACAACTGGAATTTATTCAATATATAATTTAGATTTACCTTCTTGTTTCTCCTCATACTTGTCTTTCTAGGAGATTTGATATTAAGCCTGGCTGGCTTCCTCTCACTTACCATGCTATCAGGTTACAAAATTAGACTCCTCTCATATAACTCGACAACCCAAATACCACTTTTCATGCATGACAAACGATCATAAACCAGAGCTGATTTTTAAATAACATTTATGTTATTATTACAATGAATGAATTTGCAGCAAACTCTTTTTTTCTTTTTTTGTGTTATAATGAATGAATTTGCAGCAAACACTTTTATTATTATTATTAAAGTGAATGGATTAGTAGCAAACTCTTTTTCTTTTTTTCTTCACTTTATCGCCCTCAGTAGAGTGCCATGGCGTCACACAGCTCACAGTAACCTCTAACTCCTGGGTTTAGGCGATTCTCTTGCCTCAGCCTCCGAGTAGCTGGGACTACAGGGACCCATCACAACGCCCAGCTATTTTTTTGTTGCAGTTTGGCGGGGGCCGGGTTTGAACCCTTGGTACATGGGGCCGATGTCCTATTCACTGAGCAAATTCTTCAAGGGGCCTGGTTGATGCAGATTTCCTCCCCTCGTCTTTTCTTACCCATTGTTCTCAGAACAACTATAAGATTAATGCTCTGAGAATGCAAAGTTCTGAAATAGGAAGGAACTACCTGACATAGCCCAGGATTTGTTCCTGTCCCTCCTAAAATAGAACCATCCTTCAATGTGTAAGCCCAGATTGTCCTGTTTCCCCCAGGATATAAAACCCAACGCTCACTGCTTTAGGTTCCTTAGCAGAGGTACAAATGAGGTGCATGTAAAAGAGATTCCTTGAACAGCTTTCCTTAGCATTGGGGGCTCCGTCTTCACAAATCTACGCTTCTGTTTCCCATGTCCGCTATCTATAAGTAATAAGCCTGCTTAATGAAACAGGTGTTGCTGTTTTGTCTCACCAGACTAAGGCAAGTAATGCAGTGAAGCCCACAATGCAAGTGGGCTGCAGTGCTCAGTGTTGGTGGTTGGAATAGTGGTAATCTTTGCTATCCTCCCTGAAAGTTGAGTTCCTCTTAGGGGGTGGTAGTACTGTCTTAAATTGTTTTAATGGGACATAAACTTTAAGAAACAAATTGAACTAGTATTTTGGTCTTTAAAAGTGCTACAAGATTAATAGTGAAAACTTTTCTCAGAGCTGGGATAACTGTGGTCGAGAAGACGGCAGGGTATGAGCCAGGCATTGAAGAAGAAAGTATCATAGGAGAAGAATATCTCAAGTGTGTAAATTCTTTTTGTATAAATAAAAAAAATAGGATTAATAATGCATGCTGGAGACATTTTTTGAGTAAAGGTTTATTGATGACAGCATGGAAAGGTAATTTTTGAAAGACAGAATGCATTTGGATCGTGGAAGTTTAGGGTCTTAGAACTTAAATCTTAAATGTGTTTTTGCTTTAGAAAATAAAGAACTAGGGCGGTGCCTGTGGCTCAAAGAAGTAGGGCTCCAGCCCCATATGCCAGAGGCGGAGGGTTCAAACCTAGCCCCGAACAAAAACTGAGAGAAAAAAAAAAAAAAAAGAACTATATAGGTTTTGCTGTTCCTATTACTTCATTCCATTCTTAGGAACAGAAAAAAAGTATTATGTAAGGGAGATAGTGGATATTATGGATTACAGATAAAAGAAACTTGAGCAGAACTACCAGTAGGGTTAGTTTCCATCACATAAGTGTTATTTGATGAAGAGCTAAACGAGGGGGGCTATGGAAAGATAGGAAGGATCAGGATGTCACAAAAGTTCTGAATTTAGGAGCAGTGGACTTTGGCAATAGGAGAGAAGGATCAAGCATGACAATAGTTTTAGAAAATACAATTATTTTAAAAAGTAGTTGATCAGGGAACTTTAGATGTACACAATCTATGCACAACTGTTTATTGCTGGAAGGTAATATTCTGCACTACAAGAAGATCTGAAATCTAAAGTAATAAGCTGAGAATGTGGCACATTATATCCAGAGATAATAAAACTGCATAGCCTCGAGTGTCTGCTGTGAAATTTCCTTTATAAAACATTAATTATATGAATGTGTCACATTAAGCAGTTCTTGGGAAGAATTCTTATGTTCTGCTCAGAAAACTGAATTGATTTTTTTCTACTCATGTACAGGGCAAATTTAGTTAAAATATTGCTTCTCAAGGATTTTATTTTTCTGTGTAAGGGTTTTTTGATATTGGCTATCAATTCAGATAACAATTATTGCCAATGGACAATCTGTTCTTAAGATATATGAAGCTGATTAGAAATTCTCTGTAGGTAGAATATTTAGTTGTAATACATAATTAATATAATTTCTCCTCATATATATATATATATATATATATACACACTCTAAAATTTTACAGAAGGCAGAAAGATATGTATTTCCTAATCAAGACACATGATTTATCAAAATTGCTCATTGTATAAAAATATTGTAATTTTCCATATTCTAGAAGCTTACGTTTGACAAAATGTAATGGTGACTCTGGTTTAGCTTACCTGGAATTTATTAATTTTTAGTCCTAGAACTAATGATGCCATTTCTACTGACTATTTCCCTCATTAGAAAGCTCTAGTGGACGTCATTAATCAAAATGAGTCATTGCTTTGAAAATCTTATTGGCTTTAGTATATTAAATGCATGAGCATCGGAGGTTTAAGCATTTAGATAGCTTTGCTTAACACTATTTATAATGTGCAGGTTTTGTGAGGCCTGAAGCTTACATATTTAGAGGCACTTTTTAAGAAAAATAAAATGGAAAAAATATTTATAAAGTTTAAATAAGAGTTCGGATCTTGAAAAGGGCCCATACATGTGAAGGACCCTAAAAATGTATGTATAAGAAGAACTCTGCCTCTAAAAGAGAAAGTTTTCAATAATATTTAAAGAGTGAGAAAAATTTCAGTGAAGGAAAAAACCTCATAAGATGATGTACTACAAAAATTAGACGGACTAATGGCCTCTTCTTATTTAGGCCTTAACAAAGCCAGTGGCTGGCAAACGGTACATCCCTATCCTTTGCTTTCTGTATTACCAAGTAGGCTTACAGACTGTTAGACTATAATAACATACTCTCTATATAGCATCATTTATCATTAAACATTTTTTATTATCCTTTTATGATGAATTAAAACAGGTATGAATATATTCCTGCTTCTTTATTTATTTATTGTGTAAAGAAACACCTTAAGCAATGTGATTCAGAATGCTCAATGACTACACCAACATCAGAATGAGTAAAATGAAAATGCGGACAATACTACGTTTTAGAAATTATGTAGAGTACCTAGACCTGTCGTGCAATACTGTGTGGTGAAAATACATGTATCTACTTCAGAACACTACCTTGTTCTACGTACCAAAGCTGAATGTGCACCATCCCTATTACCCAGGAATTCCTTTCCTTGAAGGTTCCTCAACAGACAAGTAAGTATCTCTTCTCAAAATTGCACTGTACTAATACGGAAGGCACATTGTATTGTTCATAATATGGCAAACTCCGAAATGCAGATGCCCATTATCAGGAGAAAGATAAATATATTGTGGGATATTCATATAATTAAATATACAAAATGAGATAAATTAGGTAATGCTACACTCTATACACTGTGTTCACAAATATAATATGAAGGGCAAAAATCCAAAACTAAAGGATGTATAATGAGTGATGACACTTATACAAATTCTCAAACCAAAAAACACTATGCTTTAGATATTGGTGTTGTGGTTCCTTTGTGGAGGAAGGAGATAGGATGAGAAGTCTTCTGAAGTCAAGAAAAGGCTTCTTAATTGGTTTCTTGGTTATCACAGTTACTTTTGCGATTATTTATTGACTTTTAAAAATATTTCTATGTAGTAAGCAGCTTCACAACTAAAAGAAATTAAAAATTATTAGGAAATCAATCAATGAAAGGTAAGGTTCAAAAATTATAAACTTTACTTCTTTTTTTTTTCAAATCATGGAAAACTAAAAGAATGTTGTTTGTACTGATAGCAATGGGACATTTAGAAATAACATAATTATGTTGTAACATAGAGGATAGTGTATATTAAATGTGAGGACTGCTTTTGTTTAGATGGATACCGCCAAAAAACTTACTTAAGTTTGGAAGTTCCCTATGGTGAAAATAATATATGGATGTTAAATAACATGTGAGATATTTTTGTCACTTACCAATTAAGTAGGCACAATATTTGAATTTGCCTTAAATATAAATATTTCCCTTTACTCATAACTGTAAAATGAGGTACTTTTTTAAAAAAGAAAAGAAGGAAATATTTTTTAAGGAGTTTTTCTGAGATAAAAGTGGGCTAAGTAGCAATTTGACTTAAAGTTATCATTTTCTTCTCATAATCATAAGAAAAGATAAAAGCAGTTAATAACACATAAAAAATCCTAGAAAATGGCCTTATAAATTGACTTTATCATTTGTTTAACCTAGCTAATCTTACATGCATAGCATTTATGATGTCGATGTTTGAAGTATTAATAGAATAAATAATGGAATGTGTTAGACTCAACTATTTTTTAATTAAATTTTATTAAAAATTATTCTTTAAATGAAACAGTATTGTTCTACTACGTAAGTTAAAACAAAATAATGGGCTATTATGTGACTTGATATTTGTATAAGCAACTAAAAAGTGGCTGAATTTCTTGGTCTCCATAAAAAGGTGGTTATGAAAATGAAAATAACAAGTATATATTTTGGAACAATATAAAATATACAGGAACAATATAAAAATAGTAATTTGATTTGATGAGATAAGATAATAATGCCACCCTACCTGATGGCACAATAATAGTAAGACTATATTCCTGAAAAAAATGATAGGCAGTAAAGAATAATTATTAACTGATCTCTGTCTCTCACACTAAAGTTTGTATAAGCAACTTGTATAAGCAAACTTGTATAGCTGATCTCTGTTATATATCTCTGTTATATGCTATGTGCCTTGATATTTGTATAAGCAACTTAAAGAGTGGCTGAATTTCTTGGTCTCCATAAAAAGGTGGTTATGAAAATGAAAATAACAAGTATATATTCTGGAACAATATAAAATATACAGGAACAATATAAAAATATTAATTTGATCTGATGAGATAAGATAATCATGCCACCCTACTTGATGGTACAATAATAGTAAGACCATATCCTGAAAAAAATGATAGGCAGTAAAGAATAATTATTAACTGATCTCTGTCTCTCACACTAAAGTTTCTTGGCCGATCGAGATCTACTTTTTTTTTTTTTGAGACGAAGCCTCAAGCTATCCCCCTGGGTAGAGTGCCATGGCATCACAGCTCATAGCAACCTCCAACTCCTGGGCTCAAGCGAGTCTCCTGCCTCAGCCTCCCAAGTAGCTGGGACCACAGGCACC
>CAUYQV010188313.1:0-16482 GCA_963574575.1 Galagoides demidoff
AGGGCTGTGTACATTGGATAATTTTTCTTCCATTCCTGAGATACTTTGCTAAGAAGCACATTTTCCAGTTCCATCCATGTAAACATGAAGGAGGTAAAGTCTCCGTTTTTCTTTAGGGCTGCATAGTATTCCATGGTGTACATATACCATCGTTTATTAATCCATTCGTGGATTGATGGACACTTGGGCTTCTTCCATGATCTGGCAATTGTGAATTGGGCTGCAATAAACATTCTGATACAAACATCTTTATTGTAATGTGATTTTTTATCTTCTGGGTATATACCTAATAATGGAATATGTGGGAATTAAGCAACACAGTCCTGAAGAACTAATGAGTCATAATAAATCAAAACTGTAATCACAAAGCAACTTTTGAAAAATGTAAATAGAAACACAATCAGTTAATGTAGTCCTGAGATAGAATTATGCAGTAGTGAATGTCTACATTAAGAGAAAGGAAAGATTCTGAATGAATAACTTAACTTTACAAATCAAGGAATTTAAAAAAGATCAAATTCAACCCAAAGATAGAATAAAGAAGAAAACACTAAAGGTTAGGAAAGAAATAAAAGGAGTGGAAACTACTGAGACAATGAAAAAGAGCAGTAATACTAAGAGTTGGTTTTGGAAAGATAAGCAGTATCAATAAGCCTTTAGCTAGACTCAGAACAAAAACAAAGATAACTCAAAAAATATAAACAAAAGAGTATATACCACATTTGGATATGTGTTTGTTGTCATAAAATTTGTTGACATTTGATTCCAAATGTGGTGTTGTTGGGAGCTGAGCCTTACCGGAAAGTGTTTGAATTTTGGAACCAGATCCCTCAAACATGATTGATGCTGTTCTTGTGGTAGTTAGTGAGTTCTCTTGTGAAAATCTACTAGACCTAATTCTGGCAGGAATTAATTAATTCCAGTAAGAGTGGGTTGTTTTAAATCCAAGATGCCCCTCATGTGTTATCCTTACACATTTTCCCTGCTCTTTTGATATTCTCCATGTTGTGATGCAGCAGGGAAACTGCAGGAAGCCAGGGCCAACACCTTGCGCTTCTCTTAAGCCTATGACCTAAATAAACTTATTTTTAGCTTAATGAATTATCCATCTCAGTCATTCTTTTATAGTAACACAAAATAGGTAAAGATAGGACACATTACAACTCATATTACAGAAACAAAAAGAATTATAGGAAAATACTATGAACTATTATACACCAACATTGGAAAACCTTAAAAAAAGGAAAAAAAATTTTTCTAAAAATGTAGAACTTATCAAGAAGAATCATAAAGAAATGGAACATAAATACAGAACAATAATAAGGAGACTAAGGCAGTAATCAAAAACTTCCCAATAAGACAAGCCTAAGACCAGATATCTTCACAGATGAATTCTAATGAGCATTTAAAAAAGAATTCATTCTAATTATTTTCAAAATATTCCAAAAACTAAAGGGGAAAGACTATGTCTATCTGACCTCATTTTAAATTATACATATCCAGCATTACCCTTATACCCAAATCAGATAAAGACACTACAAGAAAATCAAATTGCATTCTTGAGATACTTTGCTAAAAATAATATTTTCCACATCCATCCATGTAAATATGAAGGATGTAAAGTCTCCAAATGTACTCAGCCCTACTATGAAACTAATTTATAGCTATCATGGGAAAGCTATAACCCAATTTTAGCCCAGGAATATCGGGAGAGGGAGGGGAGGGGATGGGAGAGGGGAGGTGGAGGGAGGGTGATTGGTGGGATCACGGCTATGGTTCATCTTATAAGGGTACATGTGAATCTCTCTAAATGTAGAATATAAATGTCTTAACACAATAACTAAGAAAAAGACATGAAGGATATGTTAACCAGTTGGATGAAAGTACTTCAAATTGTATATAGAAACAGTACACTGTACCCCATGTTAGTATTAATGTACACAGCTATGATTTAATAAAAAAAATCCAAAAAAAGAGTACATTTGTTTAGCACAGAAGCTACGAAGATAACTAAGAAGTGTTTCTTTTTTTAACCTGAAAATAAAATCAAATAGATTGGATACACAAATAGAAAGAAATGTATTAATATTCAACAAATAAATTTTACATATCAACAACAAAAAAAAGAAAATCAAATTGTGAAGTTAATAAACCTGATAAACATAAGTGAAAATACAATCAATGAAGTACTAGTAAATTGAGTTCAAGGCACATTTGCGGATCAAACACATATTTGCATGAATTGTATCCCTATGAATTAAAGATGTTTCAACATATACAAATCAATAAATGTGATATACCAAATTAACATAATTAAGTGTAAAAGTCATATGATTATCTCTACTGATGACCCAAAATCATATGCGACAAAATTTAACATCCTTTCATAAAGTCTCTACAAATTAGGTATAGAAGGAATGTAATCCAACATGTAAAAGGCATATCATACCCAATGGTGAAAAGATGAAAGCTTCTCCTCTGACATCAGGAGAAAAAAGGGTTCCCACTGTCACTGCATCCATTTATCCTACCAGTAGAAAGATTATCCAGGGAAATCAGGCAAGGAAAAGAAATAAACGGGATCCAAACTATAGAGGAAAAGTTATAATTCCCTCTGTTTTTAGACAATATAATATTATGCATAGACAATTCTGAGGACTCTGCAAAAAAAAGTTAGAACTAATTAAATTTTAGATATATTTATTTTTAGTAAGATTTGCAAGATATAAAATCAACATACAAAATAAGTAGTAACAATTAAACTATGCAAAAAATAAAATTAAGATATAAATCTCATTTACAATAGCAATAAAAAGAATCCAATATTTAAGAATGAATTTAGCCTAGAAAGTGAGTAATCTATGCAACTGAAAACAATTGATATTGATGAGAGTAATTGAAGAAGACACAGATAAGTTTAAAGATTTCTTGTGTTCATAGATCAAAAGAATATTGACAATTTTTTATACTACTCCGAGTAATCTATAGTTTTAATGCAACCTTTATGAAATTTTCATTGACATTTTTTTACAGTAATAGACAAAACAATATTGAAATACATTTGGAAGTATTAAAGTCTCCAAATAGCCATAACAATCTTGAGAGAAGAGTAAGCTGGAATTATCACACTTTTCTGAGTGAAGCTATATTACAAATCTATAGTACTCAACACAGTATAGTACTTGTGTAAAAACAAACATATAAATCAATGGAACAGATTAGAGAACCCAGGAATTAAACCATGAATATTTTGTCACCCAATGTTTGAGAAGGGTGCCAAGAATACTCAATGATTAACTGCTAATCTCTTCAAAACATGCTTTTGGAAAACTGGATATCTACATAAAAATGAATACAATTAGACCCTTATCTTACAGCAGAAGTAAAAAATATATAATAATTTGAAATGGATTAAATGCCTAAATTTAAGACTTGAAATCATAAAACTCACAGAAGGAGACATAGGGAAGTAAGCTCCTTAATGTTTTGATCTTAGCAGTGATTTTTTAAAATATATCACCAAAAGCATAGGTAGCAAAAATAAAATGAACAAGTGATATTACATCAAAATAAAAAGTAGCTGCACAGCAAATGAGACAACAAAATGAAAATACCTATGGAATGGTTAAAATATTTGTAAACCATGTTTTTAATAAGAGCTTCATAATATCAAATGTATTTAGATTCTCACACATATCGATAGTAAAAAATCTCCAAATAATCTGAATAAGAGATGGCAGGGAAAAATACGTGAACATCTAAAAAGTTTTGGGGCTAGGAATTAACTCTGTGGCAGGGTTTAGAATGGGTGATACTGGATAAAATCCATAGTTGTAAAGTTTTAAATATACAGACGTATGCATGTGTAATTTTGTCCAATGAGAAGTCATAAGCAATAAGTGGCTCATATGCTTATTTTTAATGTTACTTATTACTCTCAACAAGGCAAGCCTAGGACCAGATATCTTCACAGATCAATTCTAACAAGCATTTAAAAAAATATTTATTAAGTAAATATTTAATTAAGGGTTACCATGTGCCCAGAATTATTGTATGTGCTGTGGAAAATTCAAAGAAATATTCAAATTATTGACCATTTAGAACTTAATTAGGTATAATCTCCAATAGAAGGAACCAAGGGTCTCTGGTGAAACAGAAGGGTGTATGGGGTAGGAAAAGTAAAAGATAAAAAAACATCTTGATGTGCCAGAAAGTAAAAAAAAAAAAATCAGTGATGGAGGCATCTCTAGCAATAATAAATAAATAACCTGATAAAATAGAATAAATGAAATATTCATTCTATGATCTGTATTGTTATTAAGAGGAGGAAAGGAAAACAAAGAAAGCAATTAAAGAATATAAGAGAAAAAGTAGGTGAAAGGATAGAAGGAAGGATGAAGGAATGGAGAGAGGAAGAAGGAAGGAAATAAAAAGCTTTATTATAGAATAGAATGGCAACTAATAAGTATAGAAGAAAGGATGTAATTAGAAATTCCATATGGCAACTATCAGAATAATAATTCAGGCTAGAAACTTAAACTGATGCTAAAACTATTGGGTGAATATTTGTTGAGAAGAGAGGTATGTACGTAGTGTCAAAGTATTGCCTCAAAAATGCATATTGAATACAAAATGAAAGTAATTTTATAATGGAGAAATCTAGCAGAATCACTTTAGTCAAATTATTACAGTTAACATCACCAGTAAAGGGGTAAATTAAAATCTTCTACCACCTCATGAAATATAAGAAGTACTGAGAACACAGCTTCCTTTCCATCATATTCATGCCAAAAATCCATATTCTGAATCTAACCTTAAGGAATCATGAGCCAAAACAAAATGGAGTGAACATATATTCTACCAAATAAATAGTCTATAATTTTTGAAGCACTCAAGATTGCAAAAGTCAAGGAAAGACCGAGGAATTATTCTGTATTGAATAAGATTAAAGAAAATTACATCCTTGGTGCAATGAGTTATTATAATTTGGATCTTTTATGAAGGATATTATTAAAACAACTGATGATATTTGAAGAATACATAGGTAAGTTATAATCTATGGATACTTATGCATTGATACTGATGTCTATACTTTGGTTATATAATAGAGTGCCTTTCTAGGAAATAGGTATCAAAAAGTATTCCTGAGTAACATGGCATCAGAGTGGTCTCAGTTGATTTGGGGAAAAAAAGTTATTTATACTTTCTTTGCATGTTTTTTTGTAAATTTAAAATCATTCTAAAAATAAGAACATTTACAATAGCATTATAGATCACTCATTTAATGAATACTTATCTATTAAAGGAAAGTGTTTGGATTTCCGGGTTTTTTTCTTTTTTTTCTGATTTTTGTAACCTTTCTGAATGAAACGTCGTGTCTTTTCAATTTTTTTAGAGTTTCCACCCCCAACTCTTTAAGCATATTCAAGTCTTCCTAATCTTAATAAATATGCAACCAACAACATTTTCTTTAAATATTCATTATAATTCTTATATTTCAGAGCCACTCTTATTGAAAGATTAATTTACTAATTTTTTGCACATTTTTCCTCAAACAATTTCAAGTTGGCTAACAGTCCTACCATTACACTGAAAAAAAATTTTGATCAAAATAGGCAATGACCTTTTCATAAGCCAAATTCAGTGGTGGCTTTCTAGTCTTCTCCTATTCAAAACTACTCTTAGTGCTGTAAATAGAGTGATATTTTTATATTTTCAATACCCAAATAAAAGCATATAAATCTCTTACTTAATAATATTCCATGCTACTAAAAATAAAGTCCGGACTCTTATGAATGGCATACAGGGCACTTCCATATCTGGCACCTGCCTGTTTCTTCAGTTTCATGTCTTGTGTTTTTTCTCTCCTTTCCAACCAGTAATTCTACAATTCAAAGCAGTTAATTCCATCTCTATAGTCTCAGCACTGACCTCATTTACAGCTAAATATGAGTAATTAAGTAAATATTTAATTAATGCCTACCATGTGCCCAGAAGTGTCCTACATGCTGTGGAAAATTCAAAGAAATATTCAAATTATTTACCATTCAGAACTTAATTTGGGATAATTTCCAAGTAAAAGTATGTGGAAAAGTTCTAATATTATGATGTTTATTATGTCAAAATGACCATCTTAAAGAGAAAACAGAAACTAATAGAAATAGCATTTTAACATGGAATATTGAATAAAATACATAGACAAATGTAATGAGTACCTACTATGTGTAGTGCAATAAACAGCTAATAACAAAATACACTATAGGTGTTTAACAGAGTTATTCATGCATTTCACTCTTTGAATAAGAATTTGAAATTTCTGGTATAATAAAGAGTTTTCTTCCTTTCTGTTTTTTTTTTTTTTCAGTTTTTGGCTGGGGCTGGGTTTGAACTCGCCACCTTCAGCATATGGGGCCAGTGTTCTACTCCTTTGAGTCACTGGCACAGCCCTGCCTTTCTTCTTTAGAAAATACCTCCTCCTATAAGAAGAAAAAAAAACAGCAAGAACAATAAAGTCCAGGAATATCATCTTCAATGAAACTAGAAATGTTAATCATGAACCATATTCAAAATAATGTAGATTAAACATTAAAGCTAGCAGTAAAGCACTTTCCCAAAGAATCCTAGGAAGGTTCAAGGTTTGCAATTTAAATATCTCAGAATGTATGAGTAATGTTGTGAGGGCAAAAAGTAAGAACATTATTTGAAAATCTGAAAAGGGACAATTTTAATTTATGCTATATCCAAGTTTGTCTCTCTTATCTTATTCACTGCCAAATAACTATATCTCTTTATCTCCACTCCACCCCATGATGGATAAAATTTGTACTCTAGTATGTTTGAAATACCATATGGAAAAAAAGCAATAAAGTAAAAGTCTTCACACTGAAAGAAGTGTCTCTTAGTTTTTACCATATCCAGTTGCACAATGGCACAAGCCAGGTTAATATATGTACAAGCAGATACTGGAAGATTATTCTCAGAAGATACTGCACCACTGCTAAGAAAATCTACAGGCAATACTAATTAAGAATCCTAAGGTGAAAAACCCATAGGACCGGATGATCACAATAGCTAATCCCATGATAGTAATACAATGAAACACAAAAACTAGTAGAGTTAATTTTTAGGCAAAAATTGACAAACAAATTTACCAGACATTTCAAGAAAACCTGCAATGTGAGAGGAAGAAACCAAAGCAAAAGAAGGGGGGGGGGAAGAAACAAAAAAGAAAAAAATTCAGACAACTTAAGGAGAAAAAAAATCATGAAAATATATTTAACATCTCTAACGGCATAATAAATACAGTATTCAAAAGAAAATAGGTGAGTTCAAAAAAGAACCACACAAGAACAAGCATGGACTTTTGAAATTAACATTATGATAATTGAAATAAAACATCCTACAGAATTATTTGAAAATAAAAATAATAAACTTCCAAAAGTAGGGAGGAATCAAGATGGTCAATTAGAAGCAGCTTTTGCCAGAGGTTCCTGTCCAGAGGGAGAGATATTGGACCAAAATGGACTCAGAGAAACCTTTGGTGGGAAGTTGAGCATAGGGAGAAGACAGTGTGGTGATGAGACAAGCTGTGAGGCTAAGAAAGAAGAAGAAAGATAACAAAGATTAGGTATGGAGCAAATAGAAGGTGCCCATTGTCAAGGGGACGGGAAATCCCTCCCCCAACTGAGAGTTCCACACTGGGCATTTTGAGTGTGAACTGGGAAAAAAGGACCTCTCACCTCACCCCACTGGATAGAGCCACTAAATCCCAGTCCTCCTACACCATGGAGGTCCCACCTCTGATCCCAGTCCCTATTCTGCCTGGCACAAAACTGAACACTTATTCTCTCTGCAATCCTGAGCCCATAAGTCACCTTTTCCTTGTATCTAGGTTATCTGATGGACTGCTCCCTGGAGAGGCTGGCATATTTGGCAAGTTCACTGAGAGGCTGGGGCACTGTGTGGACCAATGACCTACAGCATAGAAACAGTGGTGCTGAAGTTCTAATTTTGGCAGGGAGAGGAGTGAACTAGGCTAACTCCCTTTCCCAATAGAAAAAAAGGCTTCTCCAGCTCCCCCCGGGAACTCTCAGACATATTTGCTTACATATTTTAGTTTTCTGGTCATCTGGCCACCCTCTGAACTCTTTTGTGTTGGGTGTACCTTGTGCTGCCTGAGTGAGTTTGACTGGAACCCCTCAGTCAGAGCTGTCCCCCCAGTGACCATCTGAACTCAATTGTGTGAGTGTTGCTTATACTGCCTGAGCAAGTTTGACTGGAACTCTCAGCCAGAGCTATTTTTGGATTCTTGTTCCCCCTGCTACCACTATTTGGGCCTACAGGTTCACCACTTGTTTGACTTTGAGCAGCAGTAGAGGGAAGTGGAACAGCAATTGGTTGATTCAGTGGGTATATCTTCCTCCAGCTATTGAGGGTGGACATGGGTCTTTGTATCTTTGTTCAAAAGAGATTCCAGCAAAATACTGTGACTCCTTAGTATTGAGGAGAGGGCAGGCAAACATCAAGACAGAGTCTAGCAGCACTATCTCACCAAGCCAGCTCTCAGAATCTCTGGCTGAAGCTGAGAAAGAGACCTTTGCAAGCCTGTAAGGGAAAAGCCACAATCACAAGACACAGCTCATTGGAAAAGGAGTGGTCAGCTCCAGTTCTTTGGGCCACCAGATCCATCAGTTTTAATTGCAAAATAGGTAGGTACAATATTTCCTCAGTGTCTCCAATTAGATTATATCTCAATAATTATTCAGGACAACCAACTATTGGAACTAAAATAGTATAATATATATATATATATATTTTAAATGCTAGAAACTCATGGGAAGGAATCAGCAGAAGAACTCTGGCAACATGAAAATATCACAGCAGAACAACTCCCCCAAGGAATCACAAGGGAGATACAAAAGAAAATACCAACCACAGAGAAATTGCTGAAATGTCAGAAATAGAATAAATATGGATGGCAAATAAGATGACTGGAATAGAGGAGAAGATGAAAATAGAAATCAAAACTATAGTTCAAAAATTTTCTCAAGAAATTAATGAATTCAAAAGTCACAAGGCATATGGGAATCAAGAGGAAAGACATATGAAAGCTTAAGGAATTGAAAAGGCATTTGAGGAGTTTCAAACACAAACAGGAGAGACACCCTCAGTAATAGAGAGAGGGAAAAGAAAGAATTTCAGAAATTGAAGACAAGACTTTTGAATTATCTCAAGAATTCAAAGAGGCAGCAAAAGAAGAACTTAACCAAAATATTGCCTGAGAGAATTAAGGGATCATTCCAAAAGATCAAACATCTGAATTATAGGGATTTCTGAATAAGAAGAGGATGGTCTTAAAGGTGCAAATTCTCTAACCCAAGACATTACATTACAGAACTTCCCAAGCATTGCAAGAGACACAGAAATTGAAATAGCAAATAGTTTCAGAACCCCAACACAACTCATGCCAAACAAAGCATCTCCAAGAAACATGGTAATCAACTTTGCCAAAGTAAATTTGAAGTAGAAAATCCTGCAAGTAGCCAGACATAAGAAAAATCTTACCTACAAAGGGAAAAATATCAGAATGATCTTTCAGCCAAAACTTTTCAAGCCAGAAGAGGATGGTAATAGACATTTAACCTCCTTAAACAAAGCAATTTTCAGCATAGGATTCTGTACCCTGCTACACTGAATTTCATTTGTGATGGACAAATCCAGTATTTTACTGACATCTCAGTGTTGAGGAAATTTGCCATAACTAGCACAGAAGCTCTACAGGAAGTACTCAGACCCATTCTTCATAATGACTAACACAATGGTACATCACCAAAGTAAACACACCCAGAACTTAAAGAATAAGATAGAGCCTCTATAGAGGTTAAAGGGGTAAAAATAAGCTCTGGACCTCTGAAAAATGAGATGACCAAAACCTCACCGTACCGATCAATTTTCTAAATTATTTTTAGTGGTTTGAATTCTCCTTTAAAGAGGCACAGGCTGGGAGGCAGAGCAAAATGGTGGACAAGAAAATGCTTCTTTGCAACTTGGCATGGGAGATTGGGGACAGAAGACTCCAGACACCTCTGGTTTATTGGATTTGCCCAGAAACATCCTTTTAGGGATTCAGAGAGGCAGTGGGAGACTTCAGGACCACAGGAGGATGACAGCAGTGGAGAGGTGGTAAGTGTTTGCATTAGTTCTGAGTCCATGGCAGCTGTGGTGGCTGAAGCTACAGCAGTAGCAAGAGTTTTCAGATAGGAAAGACCTTCCCTATGGGTTGTTTTGGTTTTTGGACTTGGGCACTCAGTTGAGTTACCTTGGGAAACCTTGGGTGAGTGAAAAAATGACTTTGAGTGGCACCCAGAGGCTAAGACTGAGCCTCTGGGCTAGAATAGAGCTTTCATTTTTCAGCCAGCAGGCTGCAGGCTGTGTGCAGCCATTGTGGGAGAGCTACTATGGAGGCTCCACCCTCAGGGTCCTAGAGCAAGGTGCTGATGTTCCTGATAAGAATGCAGTCACTTGAGAGAGATCCAAGCAACACATGTTTTCCTGGGAAGGCCACAGCTTAACTAAAGGACACAGTTTGGAAAGGCTGAGGCATGTACATTAAGCAGGCTTAGGAGAGATTCAGGCTCCCAACCCTTTAGGGTTTGAGGGCAAAGAAGTGAGAAGAGGCTTCCAGTCTCCATCTTATAAAGCTCTATTGTGATTAGCAATTCATAACCCAGAAGATCACGTGTTGCCCAGGCAATATTCAGCACGATACATACACATAGTATTTTCAATTTTTTTCTTCTTCTTAAAAACAATTTTTTCCTATGCTTCTCTGAGGATTTTTACTGTTTCTTGCCTTAAGTTTAGATCTTTTATCCATCTCAAATTAATTTTTGTGAATGGAGAAAAGTGCTGTTCAAATTTCAGTGTTTTACATGTGAATATCCAGTTCTCCCAGCACCATTTTTTGAATAGGGATTCTTTTCTCTAGTTTATGCTCTTGTTTGGACGATGTTGGCCTGGGGACAGACCTTATGAAGAAGACTTCTATGTCAATTGCAACAACAACAAAAATAAACAAATGGACTTAATTAAACTGAAAAGTTTCTGTACAGCTAAGGAGACAATAACCAAAGCAAATAAATAATGTACACAATGGGAAAGGATATTTGCATATATTAAATCAGAACAAAGCTTGATAACTACGATCTATAGAACACTCAAATTAGTCCACATAAAAAACGCCAATAATCCCATATATCAATGCGCAAGAAAGATGAATAGAACCTTCTAACAAACTATGAAAAAATGCTCATTGTCCCTAATTATTAGAAAAATGCAAATCAGAACTACCCTGAGATATCATCTAACCCCAGTGAGAATGGCCCACATCACAAAATCTCTAAACTGTAGATGCTGACATGGATGTGGAAAGAAGGGAAAACTTTCACACTGCTGGTGGGACTGCAAACTAATACTACCTTTTTGGAAGGAAGTATGGAGAACCCCAAAGAACTCAAGACAGACCTCCCATTTCATCCTGCAATCCCATTACTGGGCATCTACCCAGAAGAAAAGAAATTCTTTTACAATAAGGACATTTGCACTAGACTGTTTATCACAGCTCAATTTACATTCACCAAAATGTGGAAATTGCCTTAATGCTCACCAACCCAGAAATGGATTAACAAGCAGTGTTATATGTATACCTTGGAAAACTATTCAGTCATTAAAAAAATGGAGACTTTATAACCCTTTGTATTAACCTGGATGGAAGTGGAATACATTATTCTTGGTAAAGCATCACAAGAATGGAGAAGCAAGAATCCTATGTACTCAATTCTGATATGTGGACAATTAATGACTTAATACATGTGGGGATGGGGGAAGGGGAGAGCAGAGAGAGGAAAGGAGGAAGGGGAGTAGGGAAAGGGAAGAGCAGAGAGCGGGAAGGAGGGAGGGGTGCAGGGGAAGGGAAAAGCAGAGAAAGTGAAGGAAGGAGAGGGCTGAGGGGGGTCACAGTGTGTGATACCTTTTATGAGTGAGACACAATTACAAGGCAAACTTTACCTAACAATGCAGTAACTGTAATCTCATTCTTTGTACCCTCAATGAATCCCCAACAGTGAAAAAAATAATTAAAAATGGAAAAAAAAATTTACAACATTTTCTCCCTAGATTTTTCTTTTTCATTTTTCTTCATTTTTCTTGTGTAAATTTACTTTTCCATTGTGGCCTTCTTTAATAATAAAGGCTTCAAATTTTGCTAGTTTTTGAGCTCCTGATCTTTGTTTTCTTCCCATTTTTTCCCCTCAAGTTTTTTTGTTTGTTTGTTTTGGTTTTATTTATAATATTTTTGTTTTTCTTCTGGTTTTGGTGGAGGTGGAGTCCTGCATCTGCACAAGCTGGCAAAGGGCTGCAGAAGTCAAAAGATTCACCCCAAAGGTTGGGATTTGTGGGTGAGAGTTAAAATTTGCTACCTTTATACCACTATTATTACTCTCTTTTTCTTTAAAAATCCTGGCAACATGAAAAACCAGACCATAACAACTCCCCCAAGGAATCATGAGGTAGCTACTACAGAAGAGTCCACCTATAAAGAACTGTTAGAAAATTAAAATCCAAGTTAAAAAAAAAGGAAGAACTGTTAGAAATGACAGAAGGGGAATTTAAAATATGTATGATAAAAAGCAATAAAGGAAATTGCTGAGAAAGTTGAAAATAACCAAGGGGTAATCCAAAAACAGAATTAAATAAGAGATGAACTACATGAAGAATACAGAAAGGATATAGTGAAGCTTAAGGAATTGAAGCAGTCAATCAGAGAACCTAAAGATGCAGTAGAAAGTACCAATAATTGATTACACAATGAAGGAGAAAGACTCTCAGAGGAAGAGTATAAAGTTTTTGGACTAATTCAGGTAGTTAATGAGACAGAAAAGAGAGAGAGAGCGCAGAACATTCACAGACAGAATTATGGGACTTCACGAAGTATTCAAATAAATCAGTTACAGGCATCCCAGAAAAGGAAGAAGAATACCAGAGAGGAATGGAAGCCTTATGAGAGAATATCATAAATGAAAATTTCCCCAGTATCACCAAAGATTCTGAGACACTGATTTCTGAGGGATATGAGACCCCAGGTCACCTCAACTCAAATAAAACTTCTCCATGGCACATTGTCATGAACCTGCCCAAAGTAAAGACAAAAGAAAAGATTGTACAAGCTGTCAGAGGTAAGGGGCAAATCCATCAGGGTGACTGTGGACTTCTCAAATAAAACTTTTCAGGGCAGAATAAAATAGTCATCTACCTTTAACCTACTTAAAACAAACAAAAAAGATTCCAAATTTTAGCTCAGAATTCTATATCCTGCTAATAAAAGCTTTAAAATTAATGGAGAAATCAAATCATTTACTTAAATGCAAACACTGAGGAAGTTTGCCACACCAAGATCAGCTCTACCAGAAATACTTAGACCATACACACTGACCATCACAATGGACTGTCAGCAAAGTAAACACCCAAAAACTAAAGGACAAAACCTAGCTTCCACAATGATTCAAAGATAAAACTAAGCAATAGACTTTTACAAAATAAGGTAGATAGAACTCCACCACACTTAGCAATTATTTTAATAAATGTTAATGGCTTGAATTTCCCACTGAAGAGGCATAGGCTGACTGATTCAATAATGATAATAACAACAACAAGCCATCCATTTACAGTCTGTAGGAAACACACCTAGCCTCAAAGGATAAATTTAAACTCGGAGTCCAGGGATCAAAGACAATTTTTCAGGCAAATGGAACTCAGAGGGAAAGAGGCCTTATTTTCAGATACAAGTGGATTTAAAGCAACTAAATTCAAAAAAGACAAACACAGACACTTCATATTGGCCAAGGGAACAATACAACAAAAAGACATTTCAATTCGAAATATATGTATCCAACTTAAATGCTCCCAGCTTCTTGAAACAGACCTTAATTGGTCTGAGCAATATGATATCCCAAACACTATCATAACAGAGGAATTTATCACTCCTTTTACAGAGCTAGACAGATCCTCTAAATAGAAACTAAACAAAGATACAAAGGATTTAAATGTGACCCTAGATCAACTTTTCTTGATAAGCATATATAGAGCACTCCTTCCCAAAGCTATAGAATATGCATTCTTCTCATTAGCTCATGGAACATTCTCCAAAAATCAAACCTTACCAAAAGCAAAAGAATTGAAATTTTACCTTATATCCTCTCAGATCACAAGACAATAAAGGTAGGACTCAACTCCAACAAAAAATTGTCATCCCCACACAAAGGCACAGAACCTTATGCTGACTGACAATAAAGGAGGAGATAAAAACAGAAATCATTAACTTTCTTGAACGCAACAACAATGAACACACAAGTTACCAAAACATGTGGCACAAAGCAAAAGCAGTTCTAAGAAGGAAATTTATTGCATTAGATGTCCGTATCCAAAAAACAGAAAAAGAACACATCAATAACCTAATAAATAATCTGAAAGAAATAGAAAAAGAAAAGCAATCAAATCCCAAACATAGCAGAGGAAAAGAAATAACCAAAATTAATTCAGAAATAAATAAAATTGAAAATAAAAGAATCTTTCAGAAAATTAATGAAACAAAAAGTTATTTCCTTGAAAAGATATATAAAATTAATAAACCATTGGAAAGATTAACCAGAAGTAGAAAAATAAAATCTTTAATAACTTCATCAGAAATGAAAAGGGGGAAATAATAACTGAGGCTATAGAGATACAAGAGATTATTTCTAACTGCTACCAAAAACTTTATGCCCAGAAATTTGAAAATGTGGAGAAAATTGACCAATACTTTGAATCGCACCATCTTTCAGACTTAACCAGGAAGAAATATATCTCTTGAACAGACCAATATCAAGCAGATTTTCTCAAGAATAGAATTATGAAACCCTAAGAAAAGAAATTGCAGAAGACACTAACAAATGGAAGAACATGCCATGCTCCTGGCTGGGAAGAATCAACATTGCCTAAATGTCTATTCTACCCAAAGCAATCTACAGATTCAGTGCAATCCCCCATTAAAATGCCAACATCATATATTGAAGAACTGGAAAAAATATTACTTCATTTTGTATGGAACCAGAAAACATCCCATATAGCCAATGTTATTCTTAGCAATAATAAAAAAGTTGGAGGCATCACCCTACCAGACCTTAGGCTATATTAGAAGTCCACAGTAATCAAAACAGCATGGTATTGGCACAAAAATAGAGACATGGACATATGGAACAGGATAGAAAACCCGTCTCTACTTGGCATCTGATCTTTGATAAACCAAACAAAATCATACAATGGGGAAAATAATGCCTATTCAACAAATGGTGCTGGGAAAACTGAATAACCACATGCAAAAGACTGAAATATAACTCACATTTTTACCCCTTACAAAAATTGACTTAAGATGGATAAGAGAATTACATCGAGACAAGAAACAACAAAAATCTTAGAAGAATGTGTGGAGAAAACACTTGATGATGTTGGACAGGGGAAAGATTTTAGGACAAAGATTTCTGGGGCCATAAGAACAGCAACAAAAATTAATAAGTGGTAATTAAGCTGGAAATTTTCTGCACGGCTAAGGATACAACAAGTAAAGTAAAAAGATAACCTACACAATAGGAAAAGATATTTGAAAGATATCAACCTGTCAGAGGTTTGATAACTAGAAATGACAGAAATCAAATTAATCAACAGAAAAAGAGTAAATAATTCCATCTACCTCTGGGCAAGAGATATGAACAGAACCTTCTCTGATGAAGACAAACAAATGTTTAACAAATATTTCAAAGAATTCTCATTGTCCCTGATCATCAGAGAAATGCAAATCAAAACGACCCTGAGATATCACCTAACCCCAGTGAGAATAACCCACATCACAAAGTCTCAAAGTTACAGATGCTGGCATGGATGTGGAGAGAAGGGAACACTTTTACACTGCTGGTGGGAGTCCAAACTAATACAAGCCTTTTGGAAGGATGTATGGAGAATCCTCAAAGAACTCAAATTAGACTTCCCATTTCATCCTGCAATCCAATTGCTAGGCATCTACTCAAAGAAAAAGAATTATCATTTTTATCATAAGGACATTTGCACTAGACTGTTTATTGCAGTTCAATTTACAATTGCCAAATTGTGGAAACAACCTAAATGTCCAACGACACAGGAATGGATTAACAAACTGTGGTATATGTATACCATGGAATACTATTCATCGATAAAAAAGATTGAGACATTATATCTTCTCATTATATCTATATCTGGATGAAGGTGGAACACATTCTTCTTTTTTTTTTTTTTGAGACAGAGCCTCAAGCTATCCCCCTGGGTAGAGTGCCATGGCATCACAGCTCATAGCAACCTCCAACTCCTGGGCTCAAGCGAGTCTCCTGCCTCCGCCTCCCAAGTAGCTGGGACCACAGG
>CAUYQV010188315.1:0-16741 GCA_963574575.1 Galagoides demidoff
ACCTTAGGTGTATGTGGCTGGCGCCTTAGCCGATTGAGCCACAGGCGCCGAGCCTACTAGATGTCTTTCAATGGAAAACTAGATGTATCAGTCAGCTATTGCTGTGTGATGAATTACCCCATATACAACTGTTGAATACAACACTTTTTAATAATTATAATAAATATGTTACATATAATAAATATATGATTATAAATAATAATAGCATTTATTGTTTCATAGTCTTTTTTTTTTTTTTTAGAGATATTCACTTCTTTGCCCTCGGTAGAGTGCCGTGACATCAAAGCTCATAGCAACTTCTGGGTCTTGGGCTTAGGCAATTCTCTTGCCTCAGCCTCCTGAGTAGCTGGGACTACAGGTGCCTGCCATAACACCTGGCTATTTTTTGTTGCGGTTTGGCCGGGGTCAGTTTTGAACCCACCACCCTTGGTATATGGGGCCAGCACCCTACTCACTGAGCCACAGGCACCACCCTGTTTCATAGTTTTTATGGGTCTGGAATCCGGGGACAATTTAGCTGGGTGCCCTGTATAAAAGTTTCCCACAAGCCTGCAGTGAAGCTCTCAGCCAGGGCTGTAGTCTCACCCAAAGCCTCAGACAGGGAAGAATCTGTTTTTGAGCTCATTCATATGAATGTTGGCAGGATCCACATTATTTTGTTATATTGAGGCCTCAGTTCCTCTTGGCTATTGGCTGAGGCTGCCTTCAGTTCCTTGCCAGGTGGGCATCTCCATCAGGGTGAAAATGCTAAGGCTAGGCACAATGGCCTATACCTGTAATCCTTTTGAGAGGTTAAGGTTAGAGGGTCACTTGTGCCCAGGAGTTTAAGATCAGCCTGACCTACATAGTGAGACCCTGTCCCTACAAAAATCTTTAAAAATTAGTTGGGTTTGGTGATGTGCATCTATAGTCCCAGCTACTCGTGAGGCTGAGGCAGGAGGATCCCTTGAGCCTGGGAGTTGGAGGCTACAGTGAGCTATGATTGCATTACTGCATTCCAGCCTGGAAGACAGAGCACTGGCCCAGCTATGTTGACACAAAATTAACCATCATGGGGAAATCACTGGAGCCAGGCTGGAACCTGCCCACCCCACTAGCATTTTCTGTGCTGATTCTAAGGGTTCTAGTCTGTTTCATTGTCTTTGAGCTGTTTTACAAGTGTGTAAGGTATAAAACACTGGGAACATGTAAGTGATTCCTGTCCATTGTGTGGTAAGAAATTTAGCCTCGCCCAAAGAGAGGTCTGGCCTTTGTCTTAGGTGACTGGGAGGTGACCTTTAGACCCCTGGAATGTCCTTCCTGATGAGCATATCTTTGTTTGCCTGGAGGCCCTGGCCTCTGGACAGTCCAATCTAACAGTAGGCTGTCTGACCAGTACTGGGCCCTGCTGTATCACTACTAACCTGCAGAAGGGATGGGGACAAAGACCAGTCTTGCTGGCAGTGGATGATGGAGCCCAATAAAAAGCCAGACACCAAAGGTTCAGGTGAGCTTCCCTGCTTGGGAATGCCCTGTGTACATTGTCACACATCCCCGGACTTCAATAGGAAAGGATGACCAAACTGTCTACCTCTGAGTCCCTCCTGGACTCTGCTACTCTCTCTTCTCTGCTGATTGTAACTGGTATCCTTTTGCTGTAATAAAAATTAAAAAATTGTATGGAGTCCCTTACTGGGTACTGAGTCCTCCTAGCAAGTTACCTACTCACTTTGAGGATGGTCATGGAGACCCCTAGATTTGTAGCCAGATGGTCGGAATTGAGGGTGGTTTGGGCATCCTTGAACTTGCAGCTTGTGTCTGAAGTAGTGACCCTCTTGTGGGGACTGTGCCTGGTGATCACCCAGCTAGTGAAACTCCAAACATCCACAGAAATACTAATGATCTCCTGAGGAACTGAAGATTGCCCTGTGTAATTTTTCATCTATCAAGCAAATTCATCCCAGTATCCTAGTGGTGTGTATAAAGTGTGCGGTTCTGGGCAGTGCCTGTGGCTCAGTGTGTAGGGCGCTGGCACCATATACTGAGGGTGGCAGGTTGGAACCTGCCCCAGCCAAACGGCAACAACAACAACAACAAAAAACCGGGCATTATGGCGGGTGCCTATAGTCCCAGCTACTTGGGAGGCTGAGGCAAGAGAATCACCTAAGCCCAAGAGCTGGAAGTTGCTGTGAACTATGATGCTACAGCCCTCTACCTAAGGGCGACAAAGTGAGACACTGTCTCAAAAACAAAACAAAACAAAAAGTGTGGTTCTTTGAATTCTTTGAACTGAAGGTAACATTCTAACTGGGCCCCTTATTATTTCATACATTGAATACAATCTTTGACACATTTGTTGTAAGTTCACATAAGAGTCATGCTTCTTCCTTTTTCTTTATTTTTTAAATGTATCTCTTAACATAATTCTCAGACTCCCCAAGTGTTGTCAGGGACCTATGTTTCATTGAGCCAGCCCATATTTATACTATTTATTTATTTAGTCATTTTTGGGTTTGGGCTTTTTTGGTTGTTCGGGGTGTTATTTTTGAGACAAGGTCACACTCTGTCCCCCAGGTTAGAGTGCAATGGCATCATCATAGCTCATTTCAGTCGTCAACTCCTGGGCTCAAGTGATCTTCTTGCCTCAGCCTCCTGAGGAGCTGGAGCTACAGGTGTGCCCCATTATGCCTGCCTAAGTTTTTTTTGTTTGTTTTGTAGAGACAAGTCTTGCTAAGTTGCCCAGGTTAGACTTGAACTCCTGAGCTCAAGAGATCCTCCCATTTCAGTCTCCCCAATTGCTGAGACTTACAGAGTGGGTTGCTTCTCTCTAGCTGACCCATAATCGTTGAGCACTTATTATGCACTAGGAATACAACAGTAAGCAAACCAGAAAGAGAAAGTTCTTGCCCTGCTGGATGAATCAGTTAACTACATGGTATGTTAGATCATGTTCAGTACTAAGAAAAAAGAAGCAAAGCCAAGAAGGGGACGTGACACATGGGAGTTGGGGAGGTGACAAGGGAAGCACCACTGCAAGGTGGAGACAGAGATGTGAGGATGTGGGGCTGGGAGAGGTGTTCCAGGGAGGGAACCATCGGAAGCAGATGGCCAGAGGGAGTAATGTGCCCAGCACATTCAGAGATCAACAGGAAGTGTTTCCAGGTGGCATTTTGTTTTTGGAGAGTGAGCAAAGGAACATCATCCAACTTAGGTTTTGGAAGTGTCTGGGTGCTGTGGTGGGGGGGAGGAAGCCAGCTGAGGGGGACATTGGGAGTGTATGGGTCCAGGGACGAATGGGGGTGGCTTCAAGTTATTTTCAAGGAAACTACAGAGGAGAAGGTGTGAGAAGCACTATCTACATGCCAAGCCCATTCTAGCTCATTGTTTTTGGTAATCCTTTCTGCAATCTGATTTTCCCCTAAATGAGGGAGTTTCAGAGAGGCTAATACACCAACTCAAGGACATACAGCTCATGAGGGGTGAAGGTAGGATTTGAACCAATGAAGTGTCCTTTGGAGCAAAGCCTCACCCACTGTGTTTCTTAGCCAGACTCTGTCCCAGATACCCCATCCTCCTGCCACGCACTGCCCACACCCTTACACTGCATCGTCCCCTGTGTTTCCCAAATGTGCCTCAGCCTTCCGGCCTTTGCTTGCTATCACTGCCACCTGGTGTATGGTTCCCACCTCCTCCCAGACCCTGCCTGTGTTACAAATGTCTCGAAGTTCAGATGATGACTCACCTCCATCCGGAAACCTCTCCTTGGGGACAGGAATCATGTCTTGTTCATCTTTGCAAAAAGGCATGATGTCAGAGCCTAGCCCTTGCCAACAACTTCCTGGCTGCACCCAGAGTCTAATCCAGACCCCTCCCCACAGCCCCCAAGGCCCACCCCTCTGATCTCCTTTCCTCCTCTTCGCCCCTCGCCCACAGTGCTCCAGCCACCACTTTCTTTGAACTTGTCTGGGAGGAAAAGTCCTCAGAAGCTCTTGATCCTGGCTTTGTTCTTTTTCCTTTTTTTTTTTTTTTGAGAATTGAGTATCACTCTGTTGCCCTGGGTAGAGTGCTATGGTGTCATCATAGCTCACAGCAACTTCAAACTCTTGGGCTTGAGCAATCCTCTTGCCTCAGCCTCCTGAGTAGCTGGGCCTACAGGCTTGCACCACTATACCTGGCTAATTTTTTCTATTTTTAGTAGAGACAGGGTCTCACTCTTGCCTCAGGCTGGTCTTAAACTCCTGAGCTCAAGCAATCCTTTCTGCCTCCGTCTAGGATTACAGATGTGAGCCACTGCACCAAGCATTGAGCCTGGCTTTTTCATGTCATTCAGGTCTCAGCTCACAAGTTACCGCTTCAGAGCAGCCTGCCCTGACCACCCCCTGTGAAGCAGCAGTGTACTGTCCCACCCCACCACTACCAAATCAGTATGCATGAAAGTCAGATAACAGTGCTAGTTACAGGGCAGTTACTACATACAGAACCCTCTTCTAAGTGTGGACCAGAATTAACTCATTTCATGCTCAGGACAATCCCAGATAATGAATGTTATTATTTCCATTTTGCAGAGGAAGAAACTGAGGCACAGAGAGGGGAAAATGATGTGCTCAGGTTCACACAGCTGGCCAGAAAGGGAGCTGGGTTTTAAACCCAGGTAGTCAGAAGCCTCCCTAGCCACCCACAATCCCTCCCCATGTTCTGTTCTCCCCATACCCCTGTTTCCCCACGCTGGCCCCTCCCACTGCTGCTGTCTTAGTCTGCTTGACTGCTAGAACTGAATCCCACAGACTGGGCGGCTTAAACAAGAAGAATTTATTTCCCTAAGTCCTGGAGGCTGGAAGTCCAAGAACAAGGTGCTAGCCCAATTCAGTCCCCTAGCTGTGTCCTCATATTGTGGAGAGAGAGTGAGCCATCCCCCCCACCTTCATGATGTCCTCTAAACATAATCACCTCCCAAAGTCCCCACCTCTTAATAGCACCCCTTTGGTGATTAGATTTTCAACATATGGATTTGATGGTGACACAAATATTCAGTATATAGTACCTTGTATAATGTCAGGAGGGCTCCATCTCTGCACTCATCTCTCTCAAACATCCCTCCCAACTCCTGGGACTCCTGATGCTGCAGAGCTCCAGCTTCCACGCTAGGAAGGATCCCTGGATCCAGCCCCTCTGGGCAAATTAACTCCTCAATGTGCTGGAGACGAGGTTTTCTCCTTTGTCCAATAGGAAAAACCTCCCTGCCTCCCATGTTTGCTGGGGCAGGAGGGATGTCTTAAGAGTTGGGAATGAGGCACTCACTTCTGGGTCAAAATGCTAAGGGGGCATCACAAAACTCAGTCACAATGACAATGTTTTAATGCCATTTTGAAAAAGTTCTAAGTGGATGCAAAAAATATTCATGCCGAATAAATTTCCAAAATTTTAAATCATAACATGATCATGCATATTGATTATTATTCTCAGCTCAGGCTCCAAGATGGCACTGTTAGTGATACTATCTTTTTAAAAAAGCATTCGGTATTTATTTATTTATTTATTTATTTTGAGACAGAGCCTCAAGCTATCCCCCTGGGTAGAGTGCTATGACATTACAGCTCACAGCAACCTCCAACTCTTGGGCTTAAGCGATTCTCTTGCCTCAGCCTCCCAAGTAGCTGGGACTACAGGTCCACTACAATGCCCAGCTATTTTTTGGTTGTAGTTGTCATTGTTTGGCAGGCTCTGACTGGATTTGAACCCATCAGCTCTGGTGTATGTGGCTGGCACCTTACCTACTTGAACTATAGGCACTGAGCCTAGTCATCCTGTCTGGATGAAGAATTTTAATATCTTGTTCATCATGGATTTTTTGGGAGGGGCTTTTAAATTAAATTTAATTTAATTTTTTTTTTTTTTGAGACAGAGCCTCAAGCTGTCGCCCTGGGTAGAGTGTCATGGCATCACAGCTCACAGCAACCTCTAACTTCTGGGCTCAAGTGATTTTCCTGCCTCTACCTCCCAAGTAGCTGGGACCACAGGCGCCCACCACAATGCCCAGATATTTTTTGGTTGCAGCATCATTGTTGTTTGGTGGGCCCAGGCTGGATTTGAACCCACCAGCTTAGGTGTATGTGGCTGGCACCTTAGCCGCTTGAGCCACAGGCGCCAAGCCTTAATTTAATTTATTTAAAGATAGGGTCTTGCTATGGCATCCAAGATGGATCCTAGATCAGTGCAGCCTCATATACTCTTGGGCTCAAGCAATTCTTCTGCCTGAGCCTCCCAAGTAGCTAGGACTACAGGCACACACTACCACAGCCAGTTAATTTTTTTTCTTATTTTTTGTAGAGATGGGGTTGCTCAGGCTAGTCTTGAATTCCTGGCTTGAAATAATCTTCCCATCTTGGCCTCCCAAGTGCTAGGATAATAGGTGTGAGCCACTGAGCCCAGCCACTGGCATTCATTTGATTTAAAGTACTGCACTAAATATGATTTATCTTGTTCTGGATTGGACATGATGGTTCTACCAACTCATGATCTTACTAAAATCCACCAAATGGGACATTTAAAAGGGGGAGTTTAATGGCACATTAATTACATCTCAATAAAAAATGAGAGAAGAGGGTGGTACCTATGGCTCAAAGGAGTAGGGTGCCAGCCCATATGCTGGAGGTGGGTTCAAACCCAGTCTCAGCCAAAAACTGCAAAAAAAAGAGAGAGAGAGAGAGAGAGAGAGAGAGAAGAAAATATCACTTATTACAATTGAGTTTTTTCAGTTTTTTTTTTTTTTTACCTGGATATGACAACTCACTCTGCTCACTAAAGAGAGCAATCACAGGCTCAAAGAATACTCCTCCAAGCCCTTCCTCACATGCATCCTCTGTGGCAGCCATAGCAACCTCTCCTCTGATAGGCTGGGTTTTTGTCCAGGCTGCTTCCCTGCCTAGGATTGCATTTCCCATCCTCACCAGGAAAGCACCACTCATCTGTCAACCCTGATTTTGAAGGCTGGGTAGGGTGGCTCATGCCTGTAATCCTAGCACTCAGGGAGACCAGAGAGAGTGGATTGCCTGAGCTCACGAGTTCGAGACCAGCCTGAGCTAGAGTGAGACCCCTGTCTCTAAAAATAACCGGACACTGTGGCAAGTACCTGCAGTCCCAGCTACTTGGGAGGCTGAGACAAGAGAATCACTTGAGCCCAAGAATTTGAGGTTGCTGTGAGCTGTGCTGCTATGGCACTATACCGAGGGTGACAAAGTGAGACTCTGTCTCAATAAATAAATGAATAAATAAACTCCAGGTGCGGTGGCTCATGCTTGTAATCCTAGCACTCTGGGAGGCTGAAGTGGGTGGATTGCTTGAGTTCATGAGTTTGAGACCAGCCTGAGCAAAAGTAAGACCCAGTCTCTATTAAAAACAGAAAAACTGAGGCAAGAGGATCACTTGAGCCCAAGAGTTGGAGGTTGCTGTGAGGTATGATGCCAGGGCACTCTAGCCAGGGCAACAACTTGAGACTCTGTCTCAAAAAACAAAAAGAAACAAACAACCCCCCCCCCCACACACACACCTGACTTTGCTTCATCTCTATCCAGACTGACTGCCTTCAGCCATATTGCCTTCCATCCTTTGGCCTTCTCTCTCTAGATCCTCCCCCAGTCCTGACCCCAGGAGGCTTGGAATATCAGGAGTATCCTGGAATATCATGAGGAAACTCAGAGCTCTGTGCTCTTGAGCTAATAACATTATCTTCTTGAACCTTGACTTCTTCCCCTGAAAAACAGGAATGATTACAGAAGTGCTGCTTCATGGGCAGTTAGGGAGGAAATGCTTAGTACTCAGTAAGTCCTCAAGAAATGTGTGCTTAACCAGGCTGGTAGTCCTCACCTGTAGTCCAGCTACATGGGAGGCTGAGGTGAGAAAATCCTTTGAGTTCAGAAATTTGAGGCTGCAGTGAGCTATGATGATACCACTGTACTCCAGCCTGGGCAACTGAGCAAGATGCTGCCTCTAAAAAAAAAAAGAATTAAGAAATATATATATGGGATATGGTGGCATGGTAGCTCAATCTGTAATCATAGCACTTGGGGACGGTAAGGCAGAAAGATCAGTTGAAGAGCAGCCATAGCAAGAACAAGATCCTGTCTCTACTAAAACTAGAAAAATTAGCCTGGCATAGTGGTGGGTGCCTATAGTCTCACTCTGGAGGCTGAGGCAGAAGAATCGCTTGAGCCCAGGAATTGGAGGCTGCAGGGAGCTATGATGATGCCACAGCACTCCAGCTGGGTAACAGAGGAAGACCCTGTCTGCAGAAAAAATAAAAAAGAAGGAAATTCTGACACTACCACATAGATTATTAACTTTAAGGATATGATGATCTGTAGAATAAACCAGACATAGATAAATCCTGTATGAATTCCACTCATAGGAGATCCCTAGAGGTGTCAGATTTACAGATACAGAAAATAGAACGGTGGGTGCCAGGGGCTAATGAGTGGGTGGGAAGTTAATGTTTCATGGGGACAAACTTCCCAAAGTTTCAGTTTGGGAAGATGAGAATGTTTTGGAGATGGATGGGTGGTGATGGTTGCACAACAATGTGAGTGTGCTTGATGCTACTGAGCTGTATATTTAGGAGGGTTGAAGTCATAACTACTGTTAGCATGTTTTCATAACAATAAACCGGAGCCCAGACAATAAGTTGTCGATTTTTCTTTTTTTTTTTTTTGAGACAGAGTCTCACTATGTCGCCCTCGGTAGAATGCCATGGCATCATAGCTCACAGCAACATCAAACTCTTGGGCTCAAGTGATTCTCTGACCTCAGCCTCCCAAATAGCTGGGACTACAGGCGCCTGACACAACGCCCGGCTATTTTTAGAGACAGGGTCTCAGTTTTGCTCAGGCTGGTCTTGAACTCCTTAGCTCAAGCAATCCACCTGCCTCGGCCTCCCAGAGTGTCAGCATTACAGGCGTGAGCCAAAGTTGTCATTTAATTTAAAAAATTGCATCTATAAAATATAAAATGTATATTGCACATGTAAATACTGTATATATAAAAGTATATAAAATATTATACCGCCCCCTAAGACCCGAGCTCGGCTTAGGACGGGTCAGTTCCTTCCGGCGCCTCGGGTGCAGGGGCCTCTCCTGGCCACCAGGCGGCGCCGCCGCACCTTGCAGCCCGGTAGTTGGTGAAGGGACATTTCGCGCCCTCCGGTGGGCGGCGCGGAGGCGGCGTGATGCGTCAGCCAAACCCGGGGCCGGAGAGCTGGAGAGCTGGGGGGCCGGGTGCTGGAGGATCCGCCGCGGGGCCGAGGCCGGGCTCCAAGCTGGCGGAGGAGGGGACGCAGATGTGAGTCACCTGGGAGCCCCCAATCGACCGTGGGAGACTTCTCCTGCCCGCCTCACTGCCATACTGCCTTCCCGGGGCAGCGCAGATCCTGGCGGCCATCCCTGGAGCACACGCGTGGCTGCAACACGAACTATCCAGTGGCTTTGCGCAGTGATGGCCTCACCAAACCCAGTTTCTCCTTTTGCATAATGCACATAAGCATCGCCCCTGCTTCCGAAGTCCTTGGTTAAATATAACCCAAGATACGGGGATCACAATCCTGGAGCACATTACGTACTCGACACAGGTTAGCGCTCACCCCAGAGTGAGGAAATAAAAGTGACCACCTCCAGTGGAAGCAGGGTGGAGGCGGCGTACAGATTCTGGGTCTCGATTTCTCCCCATAGTCAGGTGCACAAATACTGCGAAACCAGGGAAAGCGCGAGAGCCGGCAGGGGTGGAGCCGCCCAGCGCAGAGCCTGAGGAGGCTGCGCGCCACCTGTGCCTCCCATGTTCATCCCACCGTGAAACTCCTCGGGGGGGCGTAGAGGGGGCGCGCAGATTCTCCCCCAGGATGCCCAGGGCTTTGCGGTACCCACCACTGGGTATCTCGATGCGGAGAGCTGATGCCTCCTGAGCACTTACTGTATGCCCTTTATAGCACTTACTGTATGCCCTTTATTTTATTTAATGCTCTCTCCAGCCCACTGAGGCTGGAACTGCATTCCCATTATTCATGTGGGAACGGGAGAAGTTAAGTCAACCCAGGGTCTGGGGTTGCCGCCGCCAAACGAGACCCACCCATCGCCCCCTGGTGGGGGATCAGCCTACAAACCAGACTCCTTCCCATGCAGCCCCCCAGCAAAGCTTGGGAAAGACACGAGCCTGGGACTCTCCAGGGACCGGGAGGGGATTCCATGACTCCCCCCCCACACACACACCGAAAGTCCGGGCCGCCTCGCGCCCTGGAAATCCCGCGCGCGCCCTGAACCGCGGTGCGGCTGCCGGGAAATCAGGAGAAAAACTTCTGCTTTTTTTTCTTCTCTGGCACTCGCGGCCAACCCCGGCGCCCTCCTCCTGGCTCTCGCCCCCACGTGGGCTCACGGCACTCCGCCCCCTCACTGCCGCTGGCCAACCGCAGCTCTGGCTGAGCTCGTCTTTGTTTTTTCACCAATAGGAAAGGCGAACAGCTTCACTGAGGCCGCGCAGACCAGCAAGTCTATAAAAGGCGCTGCCTGCTGCACTGGGCTCAGATCGCCGAAGCGAAGGACTCAGAGTGGTTGTTTGCGACTGCTGGGATTACTTTTCCTAAGGACTTTGCAATTTTCTTTTCCGCCTTTTTTTTTGAGGGGGGAATTTCATTGCCTCCCGAAGGTCTTGAACGAGCGCTCCGGCTCCGTGGGAAGGTTTCGGGCTGTCTGCCTCGGATTTTGCAATTTCTTCTTGGGGACTGTCGTGGGGCTGCGTCCACTGTGGATTATAACTGCAACATGACGCTGGAAGAGCTCGTGGCGTGCGACAACGCGGCACAGAAGTAAGTAGCCTGGCCCCCCGCCGCCTGAGGTCGGCCAGGCTGGGATGGGCCGGGCTGGAACGGAACGTAGCCCGGGTGGCCCGGCAGGCGCTGAGTCTCCTCTCTCCTGATCTCAGGATGCAGACGGTGACTGCCGCGGTGGAGGAGCTGCTGGTGGCCGCACAGCGCCAGGACCGACTCACAGTGGGGGTGTACGAGTCGGCCAAGCTGATGAATGTGTGAGTCAGACCCTGTCCCCGGGCTGAGCGCGGGTGGGGATCCCCTCCATTCTGCACGTTCTCCCTACACCCTTGTCTTGCATGGGCATGGGACTTCCTTAAGTGACCCCACTGCGGAATCCGGGCTTTTCGGCTTCTGGGGGAGCGGAGTGGGATGCAGTGTTCTAAAGATGCACTTGCATCCTTTGCAAGTGACCCTCCCTGTATAATTTTACCACCAATACTTTGAACTGTGCCACCCACTCCCCACTTCTTCCCACCTCCACCAGCCTGCAGAGGAAATGCCCTGCACCTGTACAGTTTCTCTTTGCTCTTGCACACTCCTTTTTTGCATGTATGGTGGTTCCTTGGTCCCTAGCTGACCTTCCATCTCTCTTTGGCTCCCTCAGGGACCCAGACAGTGTGGTTCTATGTCTCCTGGCCATTGATGAGGAGGAGGAGGACGACATAGCCCTGCAAATCCACTTCACACTCATCCAGTCCTTCTGCTGTGACAACGACATCAACATTGTGAGGGTGTCAGGCATGCAACGCTTGGCACAGCTGTTGGGGGAGCCTGCTGAGACCCAGGGCACCACTGAGGCCCGAGACCTGCACTGCCTCCTGGTCACGGTGAGCCTCCTCCCTGCTCCACCTTGGGCACCTGGGTCCTTGTTTGTCAACAAAGTTGGGCTGGCCTGCTAGGCACCAGCTCAGCCCTCAGCCATGCTCGGCATGTCCTGTGGGCAGGGCCTTCTCACCCAGGGAGTTATTTCGAGCATGCCTGTTTTCCCCAAACAGGATCCTGGGGAGAGGGAGGCTTCCACTAAACTCCTTCTCTCTCCCTCCCACAGAACCCTCACACGGATGCCTGGAAGAGCCATGGCTTGGTGGAGGTGGCCAGTTACTGCGAGGAGAGCCGCGGGAACAACCAGTGGGTCCCCTACATCTCCCTCCAGGAACGCTGAGGCCCTTCCCAGCATCAGAACCTGTTGAGTTGCTGCCAAAAATAAAATAAAATAAATATTTGACCCCCTCCCCCCCAGAACAACCCAAAACCAACACAACCCATGAGACCATGGGGGCAGAGTCTTTGGAGACTGAGGAGGAGGAGAGGGGAGTCTGTGACCATCCCCAGGGCGCCAGGAGCAGAGCCAGAGATTGCTGTGGCCACCAGGCGAGGAGAAAAGGGCACCCAGGCCCAGAAGGAGATGGGACCCCGGAGCTCAGGCCTTGTGAAGGAGCAGAAGCAGGAATGGGGAGCTGTCACCTCCCCCATCACAGAGGGTCCGGACTTCACACCTCCAGGGTAGGGTGAGACTTTGTCTCCCACCCTCCTTGAGACTGGAGCTGACGTCTGCAGATGAGAGACTTGGCTGACTGAGGGCTTGCACCCTCTACAGGACTACACTTTGGACTTGGGAGCTGGGGCTATTGTTTCTCTGTGCCCATGAACTCCCAGTTTGCAAATGATATAGACAATCTATTTTGTTACTTGCACTTGCTACTCAAACCACTGAAAGAGAGATGGGAAGCTTAGAGATACATCTATTTTTATTTCTACTATGATGGCCTTATAATAAACTTGTAAAGCTTCTGGGTTCTTGTTTATTTCCTGCTTCTGAGAACCCTTGCCCCCTAACATATCCTGTGCTCCAGCAACACTGACGGCCCCCCAGCTCACCAGGAAGTGTTACTTAAGTCTCTGTTAGTAGTTCCAGGCTCCTTTGCAAGAACAGTGCCTCTTCTCTCTGCAGCAGGCGCCACCACCCAACTCCAACAAATCTTTCCCTCTTTTTTTTTTTTTCCCTTCTTCTCCTGCCCTGTAGCAATTAAGAGACCGGTTTATTACGAAACCTGGCCCCCACCTGGCCCCAGTGCCACTGCTGTTACTGGCTTTACTGGAGCCAACCCCAAGCAGCTCTGGGCACATACAGACGTTCTTCCCCGGGGGTGGGGGGGGGTGGGGGAGTGTGCAGGCTGCAACCCCTCACTACCCAGCCGCAGCCGCAGCCGCAGCCCAATGTCCAGAGAGGTCAAGGGGGTACCTGGGACCACACAGCGAGGTGGGCTCTGGCCTTAAAAGCAGAGCTCCTTTGGAGATCCCTCAGGGAGGGAGGCCCCCACCCATCACCCCTAGGCTCTCTCCGTCCTAGGACGAGCCTCTTCACTGGGCTAAAGAAAAAAAAGGTTTTTTTTCCCTAAACTAAAATCAACAAGCAGAAAAAAATACCCCAGGAAGTCGGCCTCCCCGCCCAGCTGGGCTAGGCACGTTGCTGTGCTTTGCTTCTAAACCGAAACTGGAAGCCCTGGCCGCCAACTCATAGTTCTCCCGAAGCTGCCGGCACGGTGACTACCCCTGCCGGGGGCTGGGAACCCGGCCCAGCCCTTCTGCCGGGCCTCAGTCTTCCCGCCGGTGGTCTGCGGGGTGGGCACGCCCTCCGAGCACCTGGGTGGGGGTAGTCTTGTCTCCTTTCCCTTCTATAGCCCCGGGGCCTGGGAGCTGGGGAGGAGCCGAAACGCGAAGGGGGACCTGCCCGCATGCCATGACCTTTCCACAGAGTCTCACGTGGGCGCGAAAGGAAAACCCCTGCGGCCCCCCAGGAGTCACCAGGCTGGGGGGAGCCCCGGCGGGGGAGGATGGCTGGGGGAAAGAGGGGGGAGGGGGAAGACCCAGAGAGACTGGGGAAGGGGCGGGGATCCTTACCCCGGCAGGGAAGAGGAGGGGAGAACCGAAGCGGGGAGACAGGAGCCCAAGCTGGGGAGAAAAGAAATCTTCAGACTGAGACTAGAGCGGGGAGGGAAACCCCAGGGGTGAGGGGCAGAAGGGATCCCTGCAGGGGCTGGGGGAAAGGAAAAGGAGATGAACAGGCTAGAGCCTCCAGAGTGGAAGGTAACCCGGAGGGATTAGGGCACCTGGATGGGGGAGGGGCGAGGAGGTGGAAGGAAGAAGTGGGTGGAGGGGGGAATCGGTTCCTATTCTGCCTCTAGCCATCCAGAGGGCTGAGTGACTTCTGGGTCAACTAAGTGTAGGCAAGACCCCAGGCTTCTTAGCCCTGGGGAGAAACAGGGCATGGGGCCTTGGTGGTAGGACCTGTAGCCGGGACCTTAACCTCTCTGTGCCTCATTTTCTCTCTCTGAAAAATGAGGATAATAATACCACCTGGCTCACAAATTGTTGAGCAGATTAACTGAAATATAGATTCCTTTGACTAAGTTCCTTGGATTATTTAATTCATTCTATTATACTTCCAACACAGACTGTATAAAAAAGATTAACCATTGGCAGTGGTTCACACCTGTAAATCCCAGTGCTCTGGGAGGCAGAAGTGGGAGGATCCTTTGAGCCAGGAGTTCCAGACCAGCCTGGGCCACATAGCAAGATCCTGTCTCTAAAAAAAAAAAAAAAAAAAAAAAGACCAGCCATTATTATCAGCACTATTATTACGTTCCAGGCATTTCCAGGATCATCTTTAATCCTCTCCCAGCTGCCCTATGAATCAGCCGAGCTGGCACTAGCACCACACAGCGAGGCATACCGTCTATGCAAAATTAAAAACTCAGTCAGCAAGACAAAGAATATTTTCAAGCAGTATTTTTGAAATGGAAATGAGTGCAAAAAAAATCTGTGGTGAACAAAATTTCAAAACTGTAAATCAAGACAGATTCAGCATTGCTAATTTTCCCCTTTGACTCAACTTCTGAAGCTCCAGCTCTCTCCCTGCCATCCTTGTGAATGTGCAGGACTATGGCTAAGGTATTCTCAGAGTAGTTCTCTCATTATTATTACTATCAAAGTCATTGTTGCTATCATTAATAAAAATGTTTCAAGGTATTCCTGATGAACAGGAATCAGCTCAAATGCTGCTGTCTCACTGAATAAGTAATAGCAGTTATGTATATTTAGTCCTTTCTGGGGATAAACTATAAACCCCTTAAACTTGACCTTGACCCTGTAAGGAAAATACTATTGTCCCATTTTCCAGAAGAAGAGACTGAGGCTTAGAGTGGAGGAGCCACAGCCTGGACAGCCCCTGAAGAAAACCTTGGCTGAGAGGAGGGGGATGGTTACACCACATCTGGCTCTTCCCCCCCCCCCTCAAGTTCACAGTGAGGCAGGGAGGAGTTGTTATAGGTCACAAAAGCTCAGTCAGCTGGGATAGGCCCTGTTCTGGGCTCCCATCTCTAGGATTGGCTGGGTGCCAGATTCTTGTGTGTTCCTTGGACTACAGTGAGCAGGAGACAGTTGGCAATGTCAGCCACAGGATGCAGACAGCTGGGCACATGTGTCTGAGGTGTGTGCTCACTTGGGGTGCTCACACTCGCCTCTTTTGGGCCTAAGACAAACATGGCATGCACTACCCCCTCAACACAGTTATAAACACAACCAGAGACATATACTTACCTGTAAGTCACATGTGCAGGAATATGTAGTCACTTCCATGAGGACAGATGCGTAAAGATAGATGTACTCTCTGTCCCCATGCCTCAATAGTTTGTAGGCTTCCAGCTGTTTCCCTGAATCCTCCCTCTCCAGGGAAGTGAAGATGGCCTTGTTAATATGTCATAAGGCATTTGGGGGACCAAGCTGGAGGCAGGGAATGGCATAGCAAAAATATGACAGAAATGTTGGGGAGATAGAATATGATAATAGCTGGCTTTGCACTGAGCTAGCTTTTCTCACCTGTTATTCTTTTACTTCTAGCAAAAAACCTTACAAGGTAGGTACTATTATTATCTGCTATTTTGTTTTAATTTCAGAGTATTACAGGGGTACACACATTTTGGTTATATGATTTTCATTTGTACATTTTAAGTCAAAGTTATAAATGTGCCCTTCACCCAGCATATGTCATTGCTCCAGTTAGGTGTGAATTTATTATATTCTTTTTACAGAAAGAGAACATAGGGTTCAGAGAGGTGCAGTGATTTGCCAAGGTCAAACACCTGGACAATTGCAAAGCCAGAAACCAAACCAAGGCCAGTGTAATCCAAAGTTAGAACTCGTACCACATTTATACACTTATTTATTAATATAATAATATAATATTGAGATATAGTCCACATACCATAAAATTCACCCCTAAGTGAACTCAGTGATCAACTCAGTGGTTTTAGTATATTTACAAAGTTGTGCAACCATCACTTTAACCCAAATCCAGTACCTTATCATCACCCCAAAAGAAGCCCCCTTCCCATCAGTGGTCACTGCTCATCCTCCTTCCCCCAGCCCCTATCAACCACTAATCCATGTTCTTTTCCTTGGGATTTGCACGTTCTATTTCATTTCAGTGGAATCATAAAATATGTGCCTTTTGTTTTGTTTTGTTTTTGAGACAGAGCCTCAAGCTGTCCCTCTGGGTAGAGTGCCATGGCATCACAGCTCATAGCAACCTCCAACTCCTGGGCTCAAGTGAGTCTCCTGCCTCCGCCTCCCAAGTAGCTGGGACCTAGGCGCCCGCCACAACGCCCGGCCATTTTTTGGTTGCAGCCATCATTGTTGTTTGGCGGGCCTGGGCTGGGGATTAGAACCCGCCACCTTAGGTGTACGTGGCTGGCACCTTAGCCGATTGAGCCACAGGCGCCGAGCCTAACATTTTAATTCTTAAAAAATTTTGCCTATAGTATGAATTTCAGAAGTGCACCTGTAACCTCAGATACATTCCTAGAATGTACGCTTTATCTATCTAGAGTGTTTCAGGTACAGTATTCTGGCCAATGG